>QFDD01004326.1:0-11614 GCA_006871305.1 Vachellia collinsii | reverse complement strand
AACTCATAAGCCCTCTCTCTACCATTTGAGATTCAACTTGTGCTCCTTGACCTTCTTCTTCACCGACATCACCCATTGTCTTTTCTTTTTAGTTGAAGCACATTTTGCTTCATAAACATGTTGTAGAATTGTGGTCTTTACTTCCTCTGGAACATTAACACAAGCTTCAACATCTATCTTAGTACATGCTAGATGATGTTTGAATCTGTAAATGCCACCACTGACAATTTTTCCACAAAAATTGCACTTTACTTTTCTACTATTCCATTTAACTTCCATCCCATATTTCCATCCTATATCAGATCTATTACTAGGATAGTTCTTTCTTGCAGCAATAACTTTTTTCCCAGTATCTTCCCTTGCATTTGAAGACATCTTCAATTTAATAGATTACCTACTTAATAAGTAGTCAAAAGAAATTCTAAGATAAAAAAAAATCTAAATGTAATCAATACACTAACAATCAAAAAAAATTGTTAAACATTGAAAAGGTCCATAAAAAACAATGAAAATGGTTTTTTTTTATTAAAAATGTGATTTCATTAGGTAAAGTTGAAAAACCAATATAGCAATACATGAGAGCTAGCAAAGTAATGGTGTAAAAAAAAAAATAGAGGTTAAGCCAATCAAGAAAAATAGATTGTTGGCAAAAAAAAAACAAATCAAGAAAAATAGATTGTTGGCAACAAAAATAAAAATTCACATGTCTGGAGGGTGATGGAGTTAAGGGAAGGTGAAGGCATTGAAAGATGAGGGAGGGAGCCAATGGGAGAGTGATACGTTGGGATATGGTTCAGAAAAGAGGGATGGGGGAAGTGGTGACAAGATGGATGTGGCAGCTATACTATGTACTCTACATAGCGCTAAGCATGAAAAGGTTCAGTCGGGCAAAACAATAAAAAAAATAAAAGGTTCAGAAAAGGACAAATAAAATTTCAAAGTCAGACTCACCTTCAATCCTTCAACAACACGCATTCACGCCTTCTCTCTTTTTCTGATGACCGTCTCCTACTCCTTTCAAAACGTCTTTTCTTTGCTGCTTTCTCCTCTTTTCATGCCCTCACGTCTCTATTAAAAAAACATTGTCAGATTTCAAAACAATCTGCCTTTTTCACTCTTCTCTTTCTTTGAACTTGAAGCACCATATCGTTCTTTCTCTTCGCTCTTCCTTTCTTTCTTCTCCTTCTTTCTCTCTTCGGTTCAACTCATAAATTTAAAAATTCCAGTGAACAAAGGCGCACAGCTATGAATGAAGAAGGGAAGAAGAAACTGTGAACCTGTAAAAGAAGATGGTGGCGGCAGCAACTCAACAAAACATCGATTCATAAGTTCAAAATAGGGTTGGGCTAGGTACCTAAATAAATAATATTTTTTTTTAAAATTTATATTAGTTTGTATCTTCGTCTCTATGATTTCTTCCTTTTTTTTCAGATTTTTTTAGTAATCTACTTCTCAACTCTCTAACTTGCTCAACTCGGTTTAGAACGACGAGTTTAATAAGTTTGACCGAGTCAGAAGTGAGTCAGACCGAGTTTATGTCTAAAACGATTTTATAAGCAAGTTAACTTGATTTCCTCATGTGAAAACGCAAACTCGATTAACTGGACGAGTTGACTCACAAGTTTGACAACAATGTTTGTACCCCTTTGCTTAACCTTTATTTCCAATCACGGAAATTGTGGACATTACTATAAAATTGATTACAAACTAATTATTTTAGGGAAGTTATTTAATGCAGCATGAACAGTGTAGTTAGAAGGATAAAATAAACCATTCAAAAGACCTACGTTCTCCTACTTTTTAGGCAGTAAAGTGAGTATATTATTTAAGTTTTAAATTAAAATGAAAAATCGCAAACAAAATACAACAACTGCACATGAAATGTGGCAAACATTTAATGGAATATTATATAAATGCCACATGTCAAGTAGAGGACATGCTTTGGTCTCTACTTTAAGGTTGTTATAGATTGTAGAATAAAAAAAATAACAATATAAAAAAATCTGATTTCTAATATATCCGAGGATCTTCAAGGGAAAAAGAAAAAGAAAACTCTATTCATTTACAAAATAGACCATGTACTCTTTAATCCTGTTTATAGATAGACACAAGATTTTATTTGGTATTATTATAAGTTATCTCATTAAATTTTTTATGTGAATTTATAATTTTACCCTTCATTTATTATGTGTTGAATTTTCTCTCATATGATATAATAGATATTAAATAGGAATAAAAATGAAAAGTTATTAACTTTTAATGCTTAGTAATAAGGTTTAAGATTTTTCTTGATCTGTGTGAAATATGTTGGGAATTACTTATGAATAAGACTAGAAGAATAAATGCCAATGAAAAAAAGTTATTGCCATGAAATCAAGGAAAAGAAGTGAATTAGAGAACAAGAGAGAGTCATTATTATTGGCCATATCAAGTATAAAGTACATAAGGGATAATTTATATTTATAGGCATATCTTTACAATATAAGGTTAAATCAATTACATGATTATATGAGATATTATATAGATATATGAAATCATGGTGTTTATGGGAAGATATAGACATCCACTTAATATTCATAACATTTCCACTTGGATGTCCATAAATAAATGTGTGCCTCATTAAAAAACTTTAACTAAGAAAAACCTGGTGGGACAAAAACCTAGTAAAAAAGAGTACAACATTTATAGATACACTTCATAATGTTGCCCCATTCAAAACCTTTTTGGGAAAACCAATGGGACAAAATCTATGTAAGGGGAAAAGAGTACAGTATGTATCAACTCTCCCTCTTGATAATGTCAATTTTGATCTTTGAGCATGCAAAGTTTGAAATCACAAGCAAAGTTTCCAAATACTGTTGCAGAAGTGACTTGGTGAACATATTTGCTAGACTTCATTAGAACATATTTGATGGATATTAATTTCATGATTCTTTTTATGATTATGAGACAAATAGCACACGTGTAATATATCAACATGTGGATTAAACTGTGATCTACCGACAAGCATTTGGTTTCCATTACAATGATTTTATATTGATGAAGAACTATATTATGTTTATTAGCAAATTATATATAGGGTTTTATGTGGCTAGTAAGGCATATAAGTGCCATGCTTATACTAAGACATGTTACTTCTACGCCAAGTATTTTATCATCACCTTCTTAAGGTCTAAAGGCATGGTACTTCTAGATCAATGGATGTGATTTATTCATAAAAACCTTTAAGACCTTTCTACACATTTCTTGATACATTGATTCTTTCTTTCAAATATTCAACTTGCACTACAAGGTAAAATTTTGTTCTTCCAAAATTCATCACTTTAAATTCTTTCTTAAGCAATTCACAACTTTTACAAAATCTTTAGGGGTTTTAATAAAAGTTCTTCAAAAGTTTCAATGATATTTATGACATTAACATAAAGGAAAATTACAACATCATAGGCATATTAGATGTTATATATTCTTCCTTCAACAGATATTTATTGAATCAATTATACCATATGTGCCCTTATTTCTTTAATCCAAATAGAGATTTTCATTAAATTGTTCGCTTCTAGCAACTTTGATCCTTCAGGGAGTTTCATGTATTTAAACCATATGCTTCCAGCAAATTGAATCTTTCAAGGATTTTATAAGTGTAACAAATTTTCGGATATATATACTACTAGTGCTTCAAATCCTTTTGTGATTCACAAAATCAAATTCTACTTACACATATCAAAATTTCATATATTGTCAACATGAAAATTTAATCCCCAAAAATGCATTTTTCTTTTCTCATACAAATGCCCGTTTATACTAACATCACACTTTAAATATTCAAGCTAAAAGTCCAAGTTACAATATTTGATATCACGTCTTTTGTTGGCCAACTATTTCATTGCATTTATCTCATAATAGATATGTGTACAAGACCTTCATTTAATCACGTGATATATTAAAAACTATTGTCAACAATCATCATGTTTTTCATTTTCATTTATACTTCTTGGAACTTTTTAGCTTGAATATGAGATTTGAAAATTCTCATCGATATCAATAATTTTGTATCGCAGATATTTTGTAATATATTATGAATATAATATCTAATGAACTTTTGGTTCATACTATTATATTTGAGAATATAGATTTAACTGTGAAAATGCATTTTACGTATTCTATTTTCCAACAACTCCTTTTCTTCTATTGAGGTTGGGAAACCTTTGTTAAATTACAAACAATTGATTGTGTGTTCCTAAATCCATTTGTTCCCTTTATAAATATAATTTTATTTTATATAGAAACAAACGAAAAAATAGGAATATTTTTCTAACATTTATTTTCAACCTTAGTAGAATACACATTTGTGTGCATTGTGGTGAATTAATAAGAACATATGTTGCAATTTAAGATTTTAAGATGGAAAATATTTGGCTCATGATCAAAAGCCAATTATTGTGGGGAATTAATAACACTTTATTAGCTTGATGCATTTATGTGTGGCAACACATAAAATCAATCTTCCCAACATTGAAATGGGAATTCTGTTCTCATAAGTTTTGATCTAGCCATTCAATGAAGCTTCTATAAATATGATTTTACAGGCATATAACAATTGAAAACTCAAGAAACAAACATTATCAATTTCAACAAAAATCATATTGCTCACATAATCGAGGACCAATACACTAAATATAATCTAAACAAATTTGCAAACTTCTAGTTGCAAGATGATCATAGACACTAGCATGACCACTGTACATATGCATCTCTTATTCATAAATGTAGTCTACATCATGTCTACATGGGTCCGTACATGCATATATTATATAGTGCAAATTTATATGTATTTTATTCCAACCACATCTAATGATGTTTTCATACTATTTTATTCTTTTGAGAATGAGATATATACAAAAATTCTTGCACTTATAAAGAAGCTTTTGGTTCTTTATTGAATGTCAATATACATTCTTCATCATGTCTTGCATCATTATGATATGGGATGATCTAACTGATCCTGTTAAACAATACATAAACTCTAGGTTTATTGTAATATTATTCTTAATCATTGATAAACTTCTAGTTATCATGTCGTATGAAATATCTTACATTAGTTCAAAAAGTCCTTTTTAGATCGCACAAAAAAGGGTTTTTAAACCGCATTCAGATGCGGTTTAGATAAGACCATTTTAAAAAGTAAGGACTTTTTAAACTGCATATAGATGCGGTCTAAAAGATGAACTTTTTAGACCGCATGCAAAATATGCGGTCTAAAACATACACCTTTTAGACCGCATATCTTGCCATACGGTTTAAAAGGTGTCTATATTTAAAGAAATAGTGTTTTTCATCGCGTCTTTCTCATCATGTCTAAAAAAATATTCCTTTTAAACCGCATGGCCCTGCCATGAGGTCTAAAAGGTGTCTATATTTAAAAAAAAATATAGAGTCTTTTGTCATGTCTCTCTCATCACGTCTTTGATGCTTCTCCTTTCACAGTTTCCTCTCCTCGTTTTTCCTTCTCTTAGCCTCTTTCATGTTCTCTAACTTAGAATCATAGCTGGATTCTTCATTTAAAGCAACTTTTCTCTCAGACCTCTTGTGCTTTCTCTTATCCTGTCCTTGTCATTGTTGGATCTGGAGATTTAAAAAGCTAATGAATGGGAGGAAGAGAAGAAATAACCAATAACTTTCAGGGGAATGTTTATTAATTACTTGTAAGTTGATTAAAGCACAGTTTAACTACAGGAAATGATTGCTGCACAAAAATCTACACTTCAAAATCTCCTATCAACATGCTCTGTAAGTCTAGAACACACCTGCTGCAATATTAATCGAAACAAAACCAAAAGCAAAGAAGTCAAAACATATTGAAGTTTATATACGTAATCATCAATATTCAAAATATCGTTATTCATTGCCATCAAATTGTACAATAATGACCGAGCACCTATGGTACACATCACATATGATAACCACACAAAAGTATGATCTTACTGTACATCCTTAGAGAGAAAAATACGCGATGTTTTGAGCATGTTGTTCTATTCAATGTTCTGAACAACTCCCAACTTGCTGTTGTCCACTCTGTCGAACTTCTTCATGGAGGTCATGCGCCTCAACATCTGCAACACCTATCTCAGCTGGGTCAACAGATGCAACCCGAGCGACTGGAGGACGACCTCTTCTCCATATACACAAGAGGCTTCAAAGCACATGCTAACTAGTAGCAAAAGGACTTTGTACTATGCCATGATACATGAGAACATTCTTCTATGGTTGCTAAACCAGATGAGAGGCTTCAGATCAATAGCGGCTGTGTCCTGCTGAGAAGATGAAAACCAGTCGAAAGTGAAATCTTCGATGGAATTGTGTGGTCGGTGATGATGATCCTTGTTGCCATCTGCATAAAGTCCAGTTAGCGTCTGGGTTGAATCTGGTGTCTCAAACTGATAGTGATGGCTCTAATATCTGTGAGGGTAGATCTCAGCCATGTTTATAAGAGGAGAAGATGCTAATAAGAGAGGTTGCTACTGCTGATGAGTTCGACTTTTTATCACTGCTCTTTAAACTAGTACAATGTTCGGGTGCTCATGCTTTTGTGCTTCCCATCTCCGACCAAACTCTACTTTGGTTCTCCTAAATCTCCATTGTTTATAAGAGATTGCTTCTATTCTGTGGAGCATGGGCTGGAGTTTGAATTTAAAATTTCAGATTTTCTAAACCGCACCTTTGTGGTGCGGTCTAAAAGAGGTTTATTTTTAGACCGCACCTCAAAGATGTGATCTAAAAAAACAATCTTTTAGATCGCATTTGACAAGTGCGGTCTAAAACAAGGCTTTTTTAGACCGCACCACATAGGTGCGATTTAAATGACTTAAAACTTGTATTCTTATTAACAAAAATGCCACCGGTCATATTTTTTAAACTTTATCCTCTATATGCGGTCTAAATAGAGCGGTTTAGATAATCATTTTTCTACTAGTGTTACCAATAATATGTTTTATTTCATGAATAATAAATGATGATATAACTTTTTTGGAGCTTTATCTTTTTCATCTTTCACCTACCTGGGGAACTCACGCATTCATCATACTCAAAGAGAGTTAAACTAATAACATCCTGCTTAAGTAGAGGTTTAAATGGATTTTTAGTGTCTGTTCAGTCAAACACTGTTGATTCTTCTGGAGTCTTAACTAATATATATTCTCAAATAATTTGTTACATTAGATATGTAACTTGGACAATCGAGCAAGTCATGTTAAAAATGAATTTAGTTGCACCAATAAACTTCTAGTTTATTGTAAAATATTTCAATTCACATTAAAATCTTCATGTGACATTTATTTGGGAGATCGGTTGGGCTTTATAAGAAAGTATGAGAGTGAACATCATTCAACATGATTCACACTTGTATTGCAACAATCCCTCCTCAAGTATGGGTCATGTAACATACTTTCCTCCCACAAAATAAAACTGTTAGTTTTACAAAAACACTATATCAATTTTATTATTAGTTCATTAGGAACAATATCATTTTTCTTTCCTTTTACTACATATAGTACTTCAAGAACTATATCCTTTTTTCTTTCCTTTGGTTACATATAGTTCTTCGGGAACTATGATAGGACAAAATATCATATCAAGGACCAGAGGGCTACTTCTTCTTCTGACTTTAAGAGGGTCATACTTAACCAATGAAAGTTTAGTCTTTATTCAATTAATATGATACTTAGTGAACTTATGAGGTTTAATTATCTTGTCCTATTTTTCCAAATACTAGACATTATGCAAGTCAAGACCTCAACAATCACGTGAGAGAATGGCATTGGAGTTGTTCAGGAAAATTTTTGTAAAGGAAGCATTAAAAATAAAAGATGGGTCACCAACATTAGGAAGGTAATTAAATGATCAAGAATCTAGAGTAAGATAGATAAATAGCGATTGTATAGATGACCTCAAGAGAATACAATGAGAACTAGGAATTTTTAGAGATTGAGGGAGTGTAGGAGAAGTTTTGGAGTGCCAAAAGTGTTTCTAATATATAACCAAACCAGATCAAATAATTGGTCTTTTGCCTACGTCATGCGTCTACCCGTTTCTAGAAATACAGGGGTTAGTCACTATATTTACCGATCTAACCGTCTACCCCTTGATTCCAAGGATGTTGAGGGCAAGCTGTTTTGCTAAGATACCTCCATGTGTCATTTCAGGAATTTTCTCATTGGACCATCTACTGACTTTTCTTGGAAAATGATAGAAGCCAACATCGGATAATCAACATTGGTTAGATGAGAGTAGTTATTGCTCTTATTCACCATGCATCTTTAATATGTGTAGTGAATGATTCCATACATATCATAAATTGAGCTAGGAACAAAATCTAATCCCTTCACTAGTTCCCCTGGCTTCAGTATCTCATGAATCCCTTCTACATCAAATTCCTTGAAATTCTAATCAAATTCATGTGTACTCAGATAAGTAAAGAGGAGATCAAGAGTGATGTTGCAACCCCAAACAATTGATGAAAGGGAATATTTAGTAATGTTTCCAACATCATCTTGAAAAGAGTCAGAGTGTATATCACAATAAAAGGCACAAATGACAGTAGGAGTAAACAGATTATCAATCTTAAGCCAGTTGATAAGGGGTCGAGACGGACTAACTAGATATAAGTGTGAAAATCGTAATGAGACTCCAAAAGAACTGATCTCATGTAACTCAAAGCATGAAACTTATATGAACGATTGAAAATAGGACATTGAGAGAACATATCTCTTACAACCCTAACCATGAAGACACCATAAGGTTAATCATTCACTTTATACATTAGAGTATCTCACAAGGATACAAAGATGCAAACAAAGCTCACACAGAGAATATAATTATCCTAGAACAAAATTTTTATTCATTCCATTATTTTTTTTAATAGAGCACATACTATAATATTTATCAGCTAAAACTCTTGAAAAACCATAATATGAAAACTCTAATTGATGACCTAAGCCTTAAAAGCTTATTATGGGCTATTAGAGCCTAAAACACTAACAAAATAAAATGCATACAAAATAGATGCGAAAATACAATAAAAATTAGAAAAATCTAAAGACCTTTTAGTATACTCCAACTTGCTAGTCAAGATAGAATAATCTAGATGTCATCCTACCTAGAAGGATCCTATCATTAATGACATGGATCTTATTTGACTCTATACTAATTAATCAAATAAGTAAGTCTTGGCTTTCAAGAAGCAATCAATACAAAATTAGGAAACTATAAAATAGGAAATGGATACAATCCTAATTAATGCCATATGAAACCATTCTTGAAGCTCCTTGGACCGTCCAAATGGATCTTCATTTAACTATTTTCGCTCTTATTGGGCCTTTTAGACATCTCTTTGGGCTGGAATTTGATTGAATCATGTTCTGGAGATCCCATGGTCCATTATACAATAAATTTGGGCCCAATTGGAGGGTTTAACACTCCATTGGACTTTTCCATGCATATATAATTATATCAACTTTGACTATGAAAACTTGTAATACCTACAATGCAACTTGCTCCACAGAAAATTGCGTCAAGATTAATTTCCTTAAGCACCCCCCAATCAACATAATTGCATCATAGCACGGACAATTTACCAAACAGCCCTCCTCCGTTAGTCAATTTTCTCTATTTGTCATCCCAATATTTATCACCCAATCATATTTATGTGATTAGTTCCACAGAAATTAAGTTTAGATTGATATAATTGCTAGCATTTCCTATTAATTAAAGGTTAACCTTCAAATTAAAACCCAAATTTTTATGAATGCTATTAATTAGCTTCATGAGTGACCAATGGGCATTAAAAAAAATTAATTCATAAAAACCTTTAAACAAGAAATTGAAAACATCAAATTTTCAAATAGGAAGTTATTAAATATGGGATTAATTTATTGAGAAAATTCTTATTAAATCTAGACGAAATGCACAAATCTTTATTTTGGCCTACATTTTTATCAAATCTCTTATAAAGCCATAGGCCTCAGTAGGGATTTTGAATGTTGCTAAAAGATCATGATACCCTTTTGTCATTAAAAACAAAACTTGAAAGTATGTGTGTGATAATTTTTTAATTACAAATTCTCTTCAGCCTAATGTCAAAATCTATACCTCATTAAATTATTGGGATATCAACTTTTAATTGTGAGTTGACTTTCAATAATATTGATAATATATTTTGATAATTTCTCTTTTAACCTTAACTTTTGAATTGCTATATTGTTCTAAATTTTTGCAAAAAAATTACTATGAAAGGTTTAACAAATTTTTTTTTCAACGACTATTTGTAGATTGCTATGTTGTTTTTTATTTTTTTTATTATGTTCTGAATTTTTTACTATTTTATTCAATTCTTATTTATTTTGTTATTTTTAATTTACAAATGAGCAACAAAAGTATTTGAATATTTTAGTAATTATTATGTTGAAGAATATAGAAAATTAAAAAGAAAGGGAAGACATGAAGCAAAGAGAGAAGATTTTGTCGAAAAAATAGCAAGAAGAAAAAGAGTTAGGCAAAAAAAAAGAGAAAAACGTAGAGGGTATATTGTAAAATTACGAAATTTGAAAATACCAAATAAGGCCTATAGGCCTTATTAAATATTTGATAAAAGTGTAGGTCTAAATTAAGATTTATGTATTTCGATTGGATTTATTTAGGATTCTCCCTATTTATTACTATTTTGCAACAATTGAAAAATATTTGATTATGGTAGAATGGAATATTCATATAATATTTTAAAATAAGATAGTCAATTTTTTTTATCGAATCGACTTTTAATATTCATTAATGAAAATAATCAATGAATAAGAAGCCAAAAATGAAACTTAAACAACACGTATTTTAAGCTATTGGTGAATTAATAGTGAATTATTGAAAAGTAGAAAAATATGAAAATGTAAGAGCCATGCATAAAAAAAAAACACGAAACAACTATTTTGAAATGACAACAAATAAAAATAAATTAATTTTCATGCATATGTGTGCTTGCAACTTTGCAATTCCAATTGGCACAAGGCAAAACTGCAAATTCAATATTTAGAATTCAAATTGATATAACTAAAGACTCTATGTGTAACATACCACAAAGCCCACCATTATGTGAATGCATCAAATGTGTGAAACTGATTATTTGTGAGAAGCCACAATGATTAAACGTTATTTTGTTGAGGTATAATGAAATGCAATAATCTATTTGAGGGTGAATATTTCGTTATGAGAGGAAACTTTAGACAAATATTGCATGTAATTCCAAAAGGTAGTCATGCATTGTAGATCCAGTCAACTTGAGCATAAACTGTTCTCCTTTATGGGGTTATTGCAAGTTATTCCATCTCCCCAGAACATATGAATATTTTAAAGTTCAACGTCAAACAATTTGAAGCTAATATAATTTTTAGACTAGCTTTTAGATATTGAAGTTAAAACAATCAATATTTTTATATTTGGACAAGAAACCAAACAATATGACAACCAATATAATGTACAGAGAAATATTTTGAAAACAGTATATGATTCACATTAGTAATTAAATGTTCCTGTTGCAACATCATTCTTGAGTCATGCATATGTACTGTACATT
>QFDD01004325.1:0-15180 GCA_006871305.1 Vachellia collinsii | reverse complement strand
ACACACACACACAAAAGAGTCAATAATTAAGAAATAAATTGACGAACAGCCGCACGAGGTTGTTCATTGGATTCTCCCCTTATCCATGTGCTCTGCAATCTGCCTTCATGTGCCTGCTCTTTCCAGGACACCATCATTGTATAATTAACTCTTAAACTCAAACCTTAGGCTTTTACTCCACATATTCCATCACGAAGCCTATCCCTTCCTTGGATTCTCACTTTCTTCCATTTCTATGCCTTTTTAGGTACTGTTAAAGGTGTGGGTGACAATCCATCATCACATAGCCACCATCCTAATCAACCTCCCATCTTTCCCACTTTAATCTTATAAAGTCACCTGCACACACTTGGCACCACCCAACCCACCCCCCCCCCCCACCCCAAAAAAAATAAATAAAGAATGTGTGTGTGTGGATGCTTTTCAGCCATTTATTCAAAATCTCAGAAAAAGAGATACAAAGGAGCATGAGAAAGAATTGATCTTTCAAAAGCTTTGATCAGTTCCACCATATTCAAAAGTTGCTTTCTCTCTCCATCTCCCTCTCCCTCTTCTATTCTATGTGTGCATGGAGTGGACATGACGCAGTCTCTAGGTGATTTTAATTCAAAGATGAGAAAGAAGTTAAGTTCCACATTTTGGCGCCTATTTTACTTTTACCATAACTCATCAAAAGAATGATATAATATGCTGATGATCATCAGGTTATATGTACTACTTAAGCAGCTTATAACTTCCCGCAATAATATATATATATATATATTGAAGCCAAAACAAACACAACCAAATTTCAAGTCATCTTCAGGCATTACACCAACAATCGATCGAGAGGAAGAACAGGTTAAATATCAAGTAGAAACTCAAAAAGTATAAGTAATTTACAAAGCTAGATATTACTATTTCCATATCGATCAAACCCAGAACAAGCAAAAATTAAACAGTTTCAAACCTGCACCTGATTTAATTAGGGTTACACACTAAAGTTGTGTCACAAACTTGGTCATCTCACTAACCTCGATGAAGGATCAGCAATATGAAGGTCGGAAAGACATTGTGTCATAATTTCTGACCTCTAAACAAACCAAAATACTCAACTTCAAGCTCATACATTATTTCCAAGGGCAGAGAAGAAGAATAACTCTATATCTAGGGAAGCAAAGAAAGCTATAGGGATCTTATTTGATGAACAATTAGACGTTACCCTTCTCTTTTTGGGAGCTGGGGGACAAGTTAAGACCTCTGGTATTCTGAACCTTTTAGCCTTCGGAGTAGAACACCCACTCGAACAAGCATCTTTTTCGTTATCCTTCTCCACAGTCGTATTTATTATAATATTTTGAGTGGTTGAAGCTGAACCGAAACTAGAACCGGAAGGCCTCGCCATTGTTTCTTTCTGCTTTCTCTGCCACTTGACTTGGGTTCTCGTACAAGCTGGAGCCATCCTAAGTAGTGCTAGCTAGCTATATGGAGCAAAACTTACAAAGAGATTAGTGGGAGAAAGAGAATATCTCAGTTTGCATAGCTAAAGCTGGAGACAGAAGGCTTCCACTTGGAGGGAAAACCGTAGAATCAGCAAAAGAATTGAAGAAGTATCATGGCAATAGAAACTATAGGAGAGGTTGAAAAGTTCCTGCCATATATCAGTAAAGTCGAGAGCAACAACTACTACCACTAGGAGTGTTTAAATTTATTATAAGCGCTTCTACCAAATCCCTAAGGCAGTTTAACTCTATTTATTACTAGAGCTAGTGCCTTTCTGCTCCAGGTTATATGAGGTTTCCTTCTTAGTCACCAAGTAAAAAGTAGAATATTAAGATGACACGGCTCGTTTTTTAAACCTTTTATTCTCTGCTTTTAGCCCTTTTAATTCCAAGGACAGTGTGATTGTGTGAATATATACAACAACGGACCGTTGTTGGTGGGAATATTTCTGCGTCCATTTCCGTAATTTACTCTCACGTTGTCGGTTGTGACTAAAAAGGGGGGGGAAGAAAGCGCCCACCGTGGGGCTCGAACCCACGACCACAAGGTTAAGAGCCTTGCGCTCTACCGACTGAGCTAGACGGGCTTCTTGGGAGGAATTCTTGTGACAAAATAAATCTATTAAATCTGTTTCATATCATTACGCCATTATTTTAATTATTCTCTTCACTGACCGTTGGGTGAGATATAGTCATAAACTTTCGCTTGAATATAGATATACATATGTATATTTACATTAATAACCAGAAGAACATTTCTATCGATCAGTTTTGGATTTGGATTGAGAAATATTAGATTATATCTTACAGAAGTAATTAAGATGTTTTATTTTAAAATTTATCTGAATTTTTTTTGCCAAAAAAAGTCCAAAAGTGATCAGGACGAAGTGAAAACAGGCTTTTTTTCTCCCCTAAATCACAGATACCATTTTTTCAAAGACAATTATATTTGAGATATTGTTGATCATTAAATGTATGAACCTCTTTCAATGAAAATTAAAACACGTGTTGTTGCTGTAGCTGGGCTTGCCAATTTCCAATTTTGACGAAACCTTTTAGCCCAATGGACACAAAGTAGCCTACAAATTATCCCCTTCGCAAGAAACAACCATTTTCTGGGCTATGGCCCAAATATAATTCTGGGCCACATCTTAGTATTAAACCCTTTTGTTTTTGTTAGCAAAGGAGAGACTTATTTTACTGGCTTCAATTATTAAGCTGCCTATGATAATCGAGAATTGGGAGCATTCACAATCACAGGGGATAGAGGAAAAGGTCCCTTAATTTTACTTTTACTTTCCGTTTAAGCAACGAAAAGCAAGTAATGTAAAATAATACTCTTGTTCATTTTCTGGCTATGGTAAGTGTAATAACTAAGCTGCATTAGAATTCATTTTCACCCTCACAAAATTGCATCTCCATTTAACAGCGCTGCCAATTATCCTTTCGTTTGGGAGAGGGATAAAAAACCAGGGACACCCCCCACAAACCTACAAGGCACCGTGTTAATAGTAGCACCAAATAATAATATAATATAGTTTGTTCCACACGTCCATTTTATCTGCCTTTTTACCCATTGGAGTGAAAGTTAAAAGAAACATTATACAGAACAATAATGCATTTGTCCTTTTATTTAATTTAGCAAACATTAATTTTCCCTGCAAGGCTGCTGCATATGACAATCAATAGTCTGCTCAAACGCCGATCAAAACATTGAACACTACGCTCTCCACAGCTTACAATCACATCCCCATATATGGTTTCAAGGGCAAAAAAAATATTGGACATGGGCATAGTTATTTATCACCTAGATGTTAGTCCTAAGTAACTAATATACACATACAATACCGGTGCAAAAATGCTAACTAAAAGCTCCTGATTTCTACTTCTGATTCTGAACCATATTCTTGTGCTTCATCAACTTCCTCTAATGGCTTCTGAAAAGCAAATGGGTGTGGAGGCTCATCAACGCTTGAATTACCATCTAGTACTCTGACCACCTCCACCATGGAAGGCCTCATGCGATCATCCCTCTGAATGCACCAGAATGCTATTCTTAATGCACGTTCCAGTTCCTCAGATTCTATTCCACCTTCAATTCTTTCATCGACCACATTTTCAGTTCTCCCTTCCTTCCATTCTCTATAAGCCCAATCGCGGACTTCCTTGTGATTTTGAGATCCACTCAACAAAGTTAATACTAACTTCCCAAAATCCTCCACATCCTTCTCAGCAGAAAAACCACAGTATGATGCTTGGCCATCTATTCTTGCAAACCCGAAATCTGTCACTTTTGCAGCGAAGTTTTCATCCAACAGAACATTTTCACATTTCAAATTTCCATGGCTAACGAACTCCCTACACCCTGTGTGCAGATAACAGATGGCTTTTGCCACACTTGAGCATATGTCTATTCTTTTTCTCCAGTTTAGCTTCTTGCAGAGAGTTGAATCAACTATATATTTATCCAGAGAACCATTTTTGGCATATTCATACACCATAAATCTATGGTTAGACTCACAGCAATAACCCTCCAGCTTCGCAAGATTCTTATGATAGATGCTTCCCATCTTCATAACAGCGCCTCGGAACTTCCTTTCTTCAATGAATGCATTGAGGTCTATGATTGTAACCATGTGATTGTTTGGCATCAAACCCTTGAACATCTTTGGACCTATTTGGTCCTTGAAGCCCCCAGTGAGGCTCTTGATTTCTGAGAAAGATAAAACAGTTACGCCCTTCAAATTTGGGCTTGCAAGACCCAGGGTGGCTTTTTCCCTACCGGTAATAGAGCCTTTTCTTTTGTAGATGCAGAACCCAATTCCAAACTGAGCCACAACAAAGATTAAAAATGTGCCTGAGGCTGCTCCAATTAGGCAAGGAAGACAAAGCCCAGGAGGTTGTTTTGGTGGAGGCGATTGCTTCAGATTGGGATCTACAGCTAATGGATCTGAACATCTCTTGACAAAAGATATTGAGCTTAGAGATTCATCTGCATAACCAGTGACATACTTAGTTTTCTTCATGGAGCACTGACCACTTCCATCATTGAAGTAGGTTGCAGATGTACACAGCGAATCATTCAGACATAACTGCTCACATTGTTGCAGACTACTTATGATAACTGAGTCATTAGGGGGATATATTCCATATAGAAATGTGCTCTTGAATGTAAGCATATCGGAGCCAGATTTGCACTCCTTATATGGGACCAAACAATTGATACTATCAGTGAACTCAAAGGGGCACCTACAGTCAGTGGCGCCTGAGGCAGTGAACCCACAGATACCACGTTGACCACAAGTTGCAAAGACCTTGCACTGATTCTCAACAGCTTGCCAGACTGGCTTCCAAAGCTGTGCAGTTTCTATCCATGAATATAAGCGTAGATTGCCATCTGAATCAAGCCTAAGAAACCTGTAATTCACATAATCATTGTGGTCTTCCCCGAACACTGACCAAACAGGCTTCAAACTTTGTTCCCGAAGTTGCAGTGCTCCACTGAGGGTGAGAAAAGCGCTGAGATTTGAAGCAGAAGGGCTATTGCTGACCCAGTAAACAACACTACTTTCCCAGTGCAGCTGCAATTGACCGGAATCGTTCAAGTGTAGACTATAATAGCTGGATAATGAATTCTTGCTTGCAGCTCGAAGTGTTTGATTCATGTACAAACTCTGTCCTGGAAGAAGCGTATCAGAAGGATCATCAAAACTTTGCCAGACAATGTTTTGCTCTTTGTCCAGTAGAACAAGGTTGCCACTATTACGAAGAACAGCTGAAACAACAGATAGATTGCCTGTTTTACTAGTCCATGTAGGGATTCCTCGTAAGGAATCAAACAGGATCAGTTCTCCTCGCTGTGTGAGATGGAAGTAGGACCTATTACCAACTGTGATGTCAGCTCCTGCAGTCCAAACAACTGTTTGCTGGCTAGTTGGCATAGACATTGGATTGTAATGAATGCCAATACTAAATAGGTTACGTTGATCTGAAATGCTAAAGAATCTTAATGCAAAGTCACCGTTGGGGGAGACCCAACGGTCATTGTCACCCACAAAAAGTTTGGAACCCAATGGAATCTCAGCGATCACAAAGCAATTTAGCAAGAAGCCAATGAAAATGCATAGCAAGAATAGTGGTCTAAGGAAACGAAGCTCCTGTTCAATCATTTCTAGACAAGTTCAGGGGCAATATAAGTGATATTACAGAGAAACCAACTCCCCCAGTGTCACAAATGGAACATTTTGCGTATCATCTTAGTACAATTTAGCCTGAACCTGAGAAAGTATGAGGTAACGAAGAGGATTTTTCTCAGGTTCCAATAGCGCAGACGGTGACAACTCGGTTGCAGAATGTCAAGGAATATTAGGTCCACAGCGAAGACAAATTTGAAGGGCCCAGAAAATTTCAAAATGAATCAAATAAAATTGATGAAGAAAATACTGAAGTTTGGTAGCAACATGAAAGTAAAGGTCAAAATCACCGAGATTGAAGAACCACAATAAACAGCCGTCACAATCATCTCAGAAGCATAGTAATGCCCACAACAAGTTGACAAGGGAGCACCTTAAGTTTGAAACGCTAATTTGAAGGAGGCCACTAGAAGAATTGACGGCCATTCATTGTTAAGCAGGAGAGGAATATAGAATATTCAGAAGCCGGAGCCCCTTTTTCTCCGAAGCAAAAGAGGGTGAGAAATGAATTAAACCGCTAAAAATTGGAACTTCAGCAGAAATGGGACCCAAATTACCCCAATCATAGTGGATGCATTTGTTAGAACACAGTCCCTTTTCAAGGAGTTGATAAAAGCATAATCTTGACAATAATAATGTAGTTTGAGTATCGCAGATAAATGTTGATGACAAGATACCAACACAAAGAACTACTACTATATTCAAGTAGACTTAGCTTATCTGAAAGAGCAGATTTTGGGAAAGACTTTGCTCTCTGAGAAGTGAAAAAATGCGTTAGTTAAGTTGCCGCCTTAGTGGGAAGGAATGAATGAAGG
Source organism: Vachellia collinsii (assembly GCA_006871305.1). Lineage (NCBI taxonomy): Eukaryota > Viridiplantae > Streptophyta > Magnoliopsida > Fabales > Fabaceae > Vachellia > Vachellia collinsii. The sequence continues at coordinate 8,691 of QFDD01004325.1, read as the reverse complement.
TGGAGAGTTAGAAATGCATCGATCTCAGTGAATGGAAGGAAAGGAGAATGAGACTCCAGATGATCTTGAGAGTGCAAGATGCTAATGTGTATAGATTTGTAGTGAAAAGAGTTAGAATAAGAACGGGAACTGAGGAAAAGGATTATCAGAGAGGAAGCAAGGAGACCCACTATCCGAGAAGCTCATGGCGAAGACAGAGAGAGAGAGAGAGAGAGAGAGCATGCCACTAGAAGCCATAACAGTAAGCAAGCAATCTAGTGCCTACAGCCTAGTGAGCAAAAGAAAGCAAGATGCTAGCCTGGGGAAAAGGTTCTTCGTGGAAATTCATTGTTTCCATCGGGGGTGATTACTTTTACCCCGGCGCAGAAAGAAGACAAAATCTAGAGAAAATGGGGTGAGTTATACCATTGCATTTATTTTCTCTCTAATATTTTTTTCCAAGTATTACCAACTTATCTATTCGTATAATTTTTATTATTTTTTATTTTAAATTATTAAATTTAATATTTAATATTTAATTTTTTAAAAATTATTATTGTGACTTCTCCTTTTTGAAAAAGATAAGATTTAAAATATATTCTGATGTTTAATTTATTTTTCAATTGTTTAATAAAATCACACAACCTTAAAAATATGATATATTTTTCTCCAAATTATTTTATTTTGAAATTATTAATGTAAAAACTTATCTTTAATAAATAATTTAATTTTAATTATTTCATGATATTAATATTAATATAATTTTTTATTATCATATTTAATTTGATATTATACTTAATATATTTTAGGGATGTTTTATTTATTCAACTAATTATTAACAGATTTTTATTTAAGGATATTTCAATCATTCAACTATTTGTCTATTTTCTTTTCCTTTTATTTTCTCTCTTCTATCCAAGTAGGATGAGTGATAATATTTTCTCTTCACTTTTTCCCCCTTCTATTTTCTTTACTCTCAACTTTTTTTCTCATCAAACGGATATTTAATTATTTTAAGAAAAATCAATGTGTCTTGAAAGTAAGATACCCATGTTATATTTGAATTAGTTTTTGAAGAATACTTTCTGCCTTGATTTACATAAAAATTATTTTAAAGTATGTTTGGGTGTAGGTTTGAAACCATGGTTTGGCTGTTTCAAAGAAAGGTAAACAAACATATCTAAAAAATATAGAATAACTTTTGACTTTTAAAACCATGGTTTTGCATGAGTCATATAAACATTCTCAAATTCTTCATAATAGCTTTTAATTCCAAAATCATGGTTTAGGGTGGAAACAATGGTTTTCCAAAAAGTTATTTTTTCCATCTTTTTTAAAAGTTATTGTCTAATATAACTTTTACGCAGACTGAAACAAAAATTAATCTTCAAAAGCTAATCCAAACATACCCTAGAGAATAGCTTATAAAAAAAGGCAGGAAATAATAACTTTTTGGAAAACATAATTTTCACCACAAACTATGATTTTGAGGATTAAAAGCTATTTTAAAAAATATAAAAAAATTTGTGTGATTCACGAAAATATAGTTTTAAAAGTTAAAAGTTATTTTACATCTTTAAAATATATTTATCTATTTTTTTTTAAAACCTTAAATCATGCGAGGAATATGTGACAAAATTTAAATTGTATTCTTTTATTAACCGAGTCATCCACTTAGATTTGAGTTGAGACGACGGATTAGACATAGAAGGAACAGGTGGCGCGCATTGAAAAACGAATCCTGATTCAGTAAAGGGACAAGAGAAGAGGTTGTAGCGTGGTCGTAAATCGCTTTTCCATCGTGAAAAAGCATATCCCGGGAGACGGGACACGACACGAGGATAGAAAAATGGGGATGCGGGTCGTACGTGGAAGGCTGATGTTGCAGGAGCATATGAAACAAACCCTAATAATAGAGATGGCCGGACCCGGGAGAAAGAGAAGGCCCAGCTTCCTGTATTAAAGTATTTAAACAGGAGTTGCTGATTAATAAGGCAGAGAACTTGGAGTTAAGAGAGGGACAGAGCAAAGCAATGGAGAGAAAGAAGAGAGATTCTCTTTTAATCATGCTGGCTCCTCTTCATGAAAAGACTATAATTTTAAAAATCTTATCTTTAAGAATGGGTTTGCATCAGTGAAAATCTGTAAAGTAAATGGAAAATCACAATTTTCCATCACTTGATTTGCCATTTTTTCAGGAATCCATTTTTTTATGGTTGTAAATTTTCCTTCATCCATGTGAAGCCATCTTCCCACCAAAAAGGGTGGGAATTTATTTACCAACGCTGTAAAATTATCAAGAAGAGCATTCAACTTCTTCTCTACTTTGTTATTAAGGGTAATATGATCATTTAACATAATTATTCTATCTACTTTATCATCATTTCAACCCAACCAAACATAAATTTTTCTATCAAATCATTTTTTATTTCAGTACATACCAAATATATTATGTTAAAAAAATTTCTTTTTTTTTTTCCATTCATTTCCATTTTTACCGATCATTTGATCCAAACGGACCTAGCATGCCCTGTTATGGAGCAGCACCATGGACCCACTTGTCCATGGTTCCTTGTCACCAAACTTTTTTTCCCCGTAAGTCAATTAAAAACATTAAATAAATCACTTAAAATATAGGGGGAATTACTGTAAAGTTCCATGTAAGGGAATTAATATCAGAAATGTTCCATTGACAACTCAAGTAGCTATTATTGATAACTCAAATTTTTCGTGTTGACAGTTTTTAGAGACCTTTCTGATATTAATTCTCTTGTATGGGACTTTGTTGTAATTCTTCTTAAAATATATGTTGTGAAATTCTTATTAATATTATTATATTATATATTAGTTTATAAATTAAATAAATTAATTTAAAAAATAATAAATATATCAATTAAATAGTTTTTAAATTTTTTAAAAAAATTAATCAACACTTATATTAAAAACTGATCTTAAGATTCTTATTTCTCATTTGCAACAGCACCTCCACAGAGATGGGAGTAATTCAAGAACTTCCCAAGTGATTAAGCTTCTTGGACCATCTGGGTCGTGTTGATATGATGGGGGATGAACTGTGATGGGAATATTTGGAATAAACTCTTGAGTACATTGTTGCATGATCTGTAAGAATAATAATGGATGAGATTGCGCGCATATGCAAATTTACGTGAACTTCCTCGGCACTGACGTTGGCCTATAAAATTAGAGGCTGCGGTCTACTTAAGTAGAGTTTCTGTGCAACATTTGATCAACTGGCTTCAACTAGAAAGAAAAATAAATGATTCAGATCAGATGTGAGGAAGTCATGGAATTGGAACGACCATAAAAGATGAGCGTACGATTGGAAAAGTGGGTCGCGTGTTCCACACGATGAATGAAAGTTAGGTTAGGAAAAGGCTGGGTTTTTTTATAAATTCTCATAGATAATGTTATGGGTTAAACTTACTTTTGCTCATTCTAATTTTATTAACCTGATTTTGATATATAAAATTTAAAAATGATGATCTTAATTTCTTAAATTCATGCTACAAAAATTTATTAATCCATATGATTTTAAAATTTCTCTATATTTTTAACTAATTTTAGTTTTGGTTCATGTGCTTTGAATAAATTTTATTTTGATTTATATATTCTGAACAAATTTTTATTTTAACCACTAAATTTAAAAGTATTAATTTAAACCGTTAAATATCAAACTCTTTAGAATTACATGGACATATCATATAATAATTATTTTCATAATATCTTACCTAATTATTAAATCATATTTCACTATAATTAACGAAATTAATGATACATAAGTGTAATTAACGGTGTTAACATCATATTTAGATCCTTTCAAAAATATAGAAACTAACAATTTTAAATAAAGTAAAAGTAAGGAATCAAAACTCAAAATGTGGGTAAACTATAAAAATAAAAAGGTAACCCTCGTGTTATTTGAAGGTCATTTATACATGTTTGCCAAATTGTCGATGAAGTGGATTCTTTTTCCCTTTCCCGCAGTGTGGACCCTGGAGAAGGCCAGGCCCAATTAATTACTGTCGCCAGTCTTCTTTGACTTTCGTGTCACACGCAGCCAGGGCGCCTATTCTACTTCTCCTCGCATCCTATCAATGTTTTGATTCAATTAAATTGTAAAAGCATATTTATAGTTTGTTTGGGATTAATTTATTAAAAATAATTGTACATAATTTAAGGTAAATATGTGAAAGGAGGTTTATCTCGATTTATGAAAAAATGATTCTGAAAGTGGTTGATAAACAAACTTTAAAATAAATTGAGATAAAGCTCTTTTGCAAATTTACATTATTAAGTAAAACAAGTTGAAAAAATAAATTTCACTATTAATTTAAACAAGCTCTTTAGTTAAGTGATCAAAATTTCATTTATTTTTCCTGAGTGTATAAAAAATATTACCATTCTGTAACTTAAAAATCATAATTTATAATTTTTGTTTGGATTCGGCTCGCAGGTACCAAAAAGGCGTGTGAGGTCCATTTGAACTAGAAAAAGGTTAAGCAAAGGTTGGTCCACATTCAACATATTGACCATCCCCATGCCATCACTATTGACTAGGATTCACTTTGGTCCACTTCGATCTCTTCGCAGAATGTATTGGATCCTGCTGCCCCCACGGCCCCACCCCTCTTTAATTCATTAATTCTCCCGGAACCGTACTCGATGCAGCCCTTATTTCTGTTCTTCTTCTTCTTTTTTTTTAATTCACAGATTGTGAATATCAAAGCTTGTTTTCCACCCTGCCCATTGACCATAGCAGGGGATTAAATTATTGGGCTAAGGTGAAAAATATAATGGGGTTTTCACGAACATTTAAAATAGAAGTAAAATCGTTATTATTATCATGTATACATATGTAAAAATAGCATGAATTTAACTATAAAAAGTAAGTATTATATTATATTTAACAATTATGATATTTTTGTTTTCATTTTGAATGCTTATGAGTATTTTTCCACTTGTAAAATTGTGTATAGTGTTAAGAGCTTGTTTGGGAATCAATTCCCAAAATCAATTTTATACAAATCGAAACAAAACTCTCTCATATACTTACTTCAGATTCTGTGAAACCAATGTTTTGATACTTCCCAAACAAGCTCTAGATACTCTTCTTGTCACCCATTGGCGGTTCCGTTTTAAAGGTTTGAAGCAGCACGTGCAGTTCACATGCTCGCTCGTTTTCTGAAAGGGCCTTCCCTCTAATTCATGCGGACTGGGAATTGCTGAACAGTTCGTAGGCCCATTATACTTCCTTGACTCCGTTTTGCCCCAAGAGAAAAACTGACCTCTTCTTGGGTCAGGAATGGAGCAGGGGGTTTAATTTTATTCATTTAATCTATTTTCAATTCGATTTTAGTGAATTAGCATTGGGGTTGATCCACCTAAGTGGCTAACGCCTGGAGTGTGGTGGATTAAGGTTCAAATCCATATCATTAAATGCGTTATTTTGTGTCTGTGATGATATTTTCAACATGATGTAACATCTAATATAAGAATATCTGTATGTTAAAAAAAATGTTAGAAAATCCAGTTACACTAAAACAATTGTTTTTAGATTCATGACGTATCATTTTTTTTTAATAGTTTCGAGCACTGGGTTGTACGAACTCTGTGAGTTCAGGGGTTCATGTCAGGACATTCACAACCTCCTTCAATTTCTTCCAAAAAAAATTATTTTAATTTTTTGATATTGTTTAACTGAGATTGTTGTTAAATTTGTTTTGTTGCGTTCCTACTCCAATTTTTTTTTCCTGTTCAAAGAGAGAGAAAACAAGAAAAGGTGTTCACTCGTCAGTGACACTTTTGGTGGCTTCTGTGATCACAAAGCTCCGACAGTGATCTCCGCTCCCTTTATTTATTTTTTTTTGCGTGGCGCAGCGTTGCATGTCGTATTGTGTTCATCCCTTCCTCTCCACTGTATATTTTAACCATTTCATATTAAATACCCTTTCATCTAGTCACTCCTCCTACGACACGCGTCATGCTTAGTGCTTACCATCTTTTCCCTGTGTGATTCATGGCATCTATATTAATTTAAATCCATTTATATCTTTTTAATATTTAAACTTTATTGAACCCTTAAAGGAACGCTATTAAATACATCAACAAGAAGGGAGAAATGTAAATGCTGTTCAAAATGAAATAATAGAGGTAAGAGAAAGGGATATGTACGATGATAGATAGAGCTTACTTGTGCGGTATTTCAACACGTAACATGTCTATTTACTGTGAAATCTACTTTTTTTTTTTTAATATGATTTATGATTTATTAGATAAATATATAAAAATAATTTTGATTTCCATTGCGTAAAACATGTTTCTACAACACCATCCTAAATAGATGCACTGATGTCTCTCCCATTCATGTAACAGTGCAGAGTAGTGAGAGTTACTAATACAGTGGTAAAGGTGAGATATAAAGCATGTTTGTGAATAGTTTTTATAAATATTTTTATGTAAATCAAGATAAAATTTCTCTTATATATTTTATTTTAGATTATCTATAATCATTTTTTAAAAGATATTTACAAAGTGATCCGAATAAAACTTCCAACATTCATCGAAACAGCCTGTCACTGTGAATTCAATTTACTTCACGCTGCGTGTATTGAATGAATTTTGAGGCGACTGGTGTTTTTCAAAGAATGGCCCTACTTCTTGTAGATAGGGTCAACGGTATTTTAGGGGTTGGAAGCCTCTGTTTGGGGGAAAAGGTAGAGGCCATTTCCAATCAAGTAAAGAAACTGAAGTTGGCAGGATGTGAATAGTATGGATTTGTGTCCAAGTGATTCATGCAAATTGTGCTGTTATTAAAACGCACAGGGCCAAAGATATGAAGTGACGTGCATGCAGCTTTTGAATGGAAAAATATTTTATTTAAAAGAATGATAAGGAATCATAAAATGGTGGGCCAATGACCCTTAGCTGCGAAAGTGAGAGCGACGCGATGATCACTCATCGGACTCCATTTGTCCCGTGTTCATTTTCAAGGGACCAGGCAGGCTCGTGGCCCGTAGGTTGCCTCGTGGCCAGCCACGGAATTACAATTCTAACCCACTGACATTTGTAATTTATTTGGATTAACTTTTAAAAAGTGATTATAAGCAATTTGAAGTAAGTATATGAGAAAAATTTTATTTCGACTTATGTGAAAGTAATTCCATAAGTAATTTCAGGGGTTTACAAACATGCTCCTATGTTTGAGAACAACCTTTGAAAAGTACTGTCACACAATGTGAGGTGTGTATGTGAGAGAGTTCGTCTCGACTTGTATGAAATTGCTTTTTAGAAGTGGTTGTCAAACATGCATAAAAAAACTATTATTAATTTTCAATTTTAGAAGATGTATTAGAAAGTAACATTTAATATAAGGGTCAATTGATTTTTTAAAATGATTAAAACTTTTAAATAAATTATTTAATCATAATATATATTTTAAAATAGTTATATGCATCATTACATTGTATATCAATTTATAAATGACATGAATTCATTTTAAAAAATAATAAATTTATTAATTAATTAGTTTTTTTTTTATTTTTTCGTAAAGATCAATGGAGTCTTATAATTAGTCATCCACACACACATGTCTGGATGGATGGTGCAACTCTGATCCTCAAACATCCATTCGTTGTTCAGCTCATGGCATCCTGCGTGGGCGCGCGCGGGCGCGAATAGATATTTGAGTGGTGAGGAGGTGAATGGGGGTGGGGCCCATTTCGGTCGGAGGGATAGGGTGCGGAAGTAGCCGCCCAAAATGTCGAGGCCATAATTCATCGTTAAGCCTCAGGAACCGCACGACACTCTCCTGCAAAGTATCAAGCTCCCAGTCCCAGATCCCATCACCCTCTCTCACTTGTACCCTTACCATCACCACTAATTTTTAATGTAAAAATCAGTTAATATATTTTAGAAATATCAATTAATTAATATATTACCCCCATTCATTAATATTTAAGCTAATTGATTTTTTAAAATAGAAAAAAAAAATTAAATTGATGACTGAATTATAACATGCATTATAAAATATTTATATGTATCGTTAGATTATATATCTATTTATAAGTTAGATAAATTAGTTTGAAAATAATGAATGATAGATTAATTAATTTCCTTAATTTATATATTAAGAAACAAGGTAACATTTATCTTTTTCCTCCAGACTAATTTTACTGGCTTATAAAATGTTATTACCTTTTATTTTCAATATAAGAGCAGTTAAGCTATTTAATTAATATGTTTATCAATTTTCTCTAAACTAATTTGTCTAACTTATACAATGATATATAATCTAATAGTACATATGAGAATTTCACAATGTATATTATAATTAAGTGATTTATTTAATTTTGTTAATTATATATAAAAAAATTAACTGGCTCTTATATTGAATATCAGAAGTGATATATAAAATAATGGTATGTGTAAATGTTTCAATATATATGTTATAATTGAATAATTTATTTAGCATTTTTTTAACATTTCAAAAAAAATCAATTAACTTTTGTATTCAATATCATAAATAACATTACACTGTTGGTAAAACTCAATTCACGCTGTTACTAGGGGTTTGTTTGGGAAGTAATAAAACCTAGGTTTCAAACCTTGGTTTCACAGAATCCGAGGTATGTATGTGAGAGAGTTTTGTCTCGACTTGCGTGAAAGTGATTTTGAGAATTGATTGGCAAACAA
>QFDD01004324.1:0-11081 GCA_006871305.1 Vachellia collinsii | reverse complement strand
CGACGTGGTCAAGATTTTTATTAGATTTTAAAAATTAATATTTTAAATAAAATGAAACTTAAGGAATCAAAATATAAATTAGGGTAAACTTAATGAACCACATATTGTATTAACCCTAATATATATTTATTATATTCTATGAAAATAAAGTCAACATAATAATAAATGAAGAGTAACATTATACATTTAAATGAAAAATTTAATAATGTGACTTATAAATAGGATTTAAAATTTTCTTCTCTCTGTTCCTTATAAATAAAATTGGATGAGTATAGAATTATTTGAATTTTGACTATATTTCTTCCCATACATATATGCATGCAAACAAACTACATAATTACTGCTATGTATTAATATAATAAATTAAAATTTTGACAACTATTATTAAACTATGCATTATTGGAATTAGATGAAGATTAATAAAGTGATTTTTTTTCTATTTTCCAACATTAATCAGCCTCTTTAGAAGGTTTGGATGTAATTTTTTTTTTTTGGTAGTAAGCAACATGATGTATGGATGCATGCATGCATGCATGTATGTATGTAAAGGAAGTTATGTTTCATAGGGTCAGGAAATAGGCAAAACAAAAGCGGGGTTGACCAAGTGAGTAAAGAAAGAGGAATAAACTATGATAGAAGAAATAAAAGAAAGGGAGAGAAGTTGAGATTTAAGATCCAAGAAGAAGCCATCAATCCCAGGAATGTTTGGATATATTATTACAAAGGGAGTTTAAAAATAGCAAAATTTTAAATTAGGTATTTCTCATAAAATGAATTGTGAATTGCTTACAAAGATTATACATTAGTCAGTACCTTATTAAGAATAGTAAACAAAAATGAATTGAAATTTTACAATTTTGACGGTCTTTTTCTGTCATTTCATCTACTATTATTATAAAAGAAAAAAAAAGTTGGACTGTATTTTTTTTAATACATTTAAAATTTTGGTAAATTAAATTCTAGGAGCTTGTTAAGGTCAGCGTATGCTTTCAGACTTACAAAATTCTTACAGTGATACTTATAAATCGTCCATTAACAATAATCTTACATCAATAATAAGATTTTAAACCATAATCTTATAAGTTATAGCCCAATTCATTAAGTCAAGTTCAAGATTGAACACAAGAATATTGATATAGTATTTACAAGAAAAGCATCTCACGCAACTATGGCGTGGCATGAATTGGTTTACTGCGGCCCCCCATCACAAAGACATACGACAAGCATCTCTTTTCGTAGTCATATTCATCGGAATATCTCTCCAAATCAAATTTATCAGAGCTAATCAAATATAAACTTTTCACATATTATATTAGATGTAGAAAGTTTAGATTTAACTTTTTTAAATAATGATTTTTTAAATAAATGATCATTTTTTTCCAAAGAAAAAACTAACTGCTGCAATATTATCTTTATTTTATATTCTATATACTAAAATAATTTTTTAAAAATAAAAAATCAAATCTAAATTGTTGAGATCATTATTGAATAGTTTAGATTTGATTAACTCATCATGCTAAGCAATAAGGAGCGAAACCAATTCCCATTACAATATACTTTCCATTTCTATTCACCAACTAACATAACTCATCCTTTGCTACTTGAACATGAAAATTTTCTTCTGTAGTCTATACCTCATCATTAAACTTACTTATTTACATCCTTATTAACTGCAGTAACAATTATTTTGAAAATATTTTATTTGTCTATATTATACAAATCTTTTAAAATAGAATACTAATTAATTTTTTTAAATATTATCCCTATTTGCGATAAAACTCCCATGTTGCCACGTACGAAGGCGAATTTGATAGGCCTACCAATGCCATGTATATCAAACATCATAATATTTTGGGAGAATTAGAAAAAAGTTTCTTATTGGGGAGTTAATTGTAAAATGAGGCATTTTATCAATATGCAACTGAGTTTTCACATGTGCAATTGATTTTTCACATATACAACTAAACAGGTCTCATTTTACAATTAATTCCTTAATGGGGGATTTTTCCCCAATTTCCCAAATATTTTGACCATGATTGTTCCTGTTTTTTTTATTGTATTACCTTCGATTCTTAATCTAAGAGTTAATTAACTTTTTTTTTGGAAGATTAAGGAGCTAAATAACTTATACATCTACTATTTTTCTACAAATTAATTTGTTTCACTTATAAACTAATATATAAATTAATGATACATATAAGAATTTTAGAACATATATTATAATGAAGTAATTTATTTAGTTTTTTTAATCTTTGCAAAAAAAAACAACTAACTTTTATATTAAGGCAGGTTAGTATTTTGTTTTAATAATAGTCATTGCACATGTTGTGAATCCGAGTCATTTTTTTTTTTAACATAAAGCTCAATTCATTCTCTAATAATCCCTTAGGACCCGTTTGGTGCAAGGAATCTATTTTAGTGGAAAGGAATGGAAAATTTATAAGTGGTGAAATGTTTGATATGTACAAAAATGAAAAATGGTTTGATAGAAAATTTTATGTTTGGTATATTGAAAATGATGGTAAGTTAAGTAGGAAAAATATAGAAAATGACCTTATTACCTTTAATGAGTATTTATTAATTAAATGGATAAAGCATTAAATAAATATAGAAATTAAATAATCTGATTGAATTAATAAAATAATATTAATATATTAAAATAATATGTAATAATATTATTAAATTTTATAAAAAGCATAAATAATTATTGTTTATGCCTTAATAGCTCCTTTATATTTATTTCCTCATCTTCCCAAAGTATCCAGATTGACTCCTCCAGACATTCCTGTTGCCTCAACGATAATTTGAAAATTAAAGCCTAGTCTTTTGATTACTTGTTGGGCCTCTTGTCCACTACATCTAGTTTCCACCAAAATAACAATCCTGGGACAAAATCTCCTTTTGAGTTCTATAAGCGACTGGCCGATGGTTTTGCCAGCAGCTCCTCTTGTATTCCGAACCAGTTACACTCAATTACACTGTTAAGTTTAAAACTTAGTTCACTCTACTAATTTTATCTGGAAAGTTCAGATCTAGATCTGGACGATACATATTTGCATTTTTTAAAGTAATGATTTTTTTTTTAAAAAAATTATTTTTTGAAAAAAATAGTAGTTGAAAGATTGCTTTTATTTTTTATTTTGCATTTACTGGAATAACTTTTTTTTTTAGAAAAATGTAGATTTTTATAAAATCAAATTTGGACCATCCAGATTAGATCTGAACGGTCCAAGTTATATTAGCAGAGTGAGCTAAACTTTACGCTTAGCATTGTATCTTGTTCCCTTGTATTCCATGCAACTATCATAATTAATAATATAAAATAGCACTTGTGATTCCATAAATGACATACCCGCCTAAGCACTTGTGTAACTTTTCTGTGACTAAGGCATCCCAGAAGCCTATTTGTGCGTCTTCATCCCCAGGCTCATATCCATTTAGGAGTTGTTCTACTTCTGTTAGACCCATTAGGCTCGTGCCCTCAGGTGGGTCTGGAGGTTTTTCTTCATCTAAGGTCCATTGTTGCTTCCACGCGGTCATGCAGGCTTTCAAAAACTTCATCCGAAGTGTTGCCACTCTGGTTTGGATTTTCATGTTCTGAATTTAAGGCCACATCCGCCTTCTCATGATAGTTCTTCTCCTTCAGGCCCCCTTGGTTCCCCTTTGCATATCTCCATTAGGCCCATTTTTGTTCACTTCGTTCAGCTCCATATTACCCTCAATGTCGCCCATTTCGCTGTTGTCCTTTCCTTTCGTCCTTTTATCCACATCCTATTCCCGAGCCTCCCACCTTTCTTGTCCTCTGGTGGAAACTTTTGCTTTGTTTGTTACCTGAACTTAAGCAACGTTACACGGTTTTCAAAAATTTTGGAATAACATTGCATCCAAACAACTTTTAAACACCTAATACTTTTAGATGAAAACTTTTAAAATAAATTTGTACCTTAACATAAAAGAATGCACCCTTAATACCTTTATTGATTTTGATTCTATTGACACTGTCACACAGCGTTAGTGCTTTTTTAAACTTGTAAATAAATATTTGTTAATATATCCTTTTCACTCAAAAGAAAGGAAAGAAAAATTAAATAGAAGGTCCGTTTTCCATTTTCACGGCAACACTGACATAGTTGAGGAAAGAAGCTACTGACGGGAAGCTGAAAGGGAGATAGAGAAGAGAGAGCAGAGTGAAGCCAAGCAGAGAGGGCAGAGCATTCAATGTGGCAGAGACACAGAAACATCGAGATGGAGAAGAGTTCAACAACTCTATATTTAAGAGATATATTTCTGTTTTCATACTCCATCTGAGATGCCAAGTTCATTCAAAATTCAAAATTCAAAGTCGTTCGAATCAAGTGTGAGAATTCCGCTCCTTCTTCTGCGTAGCAGTAATCTAACTTACCTTAGCTTCAGTGCATCCTTCTTACTCGATTAGGTTCGTTCATCTTCCCTCTCCAGTCTTTGGCACTCGCTCAAGAGCGGTCGACTTCAGACTACGTACCTGTTCCTCTCTGTTAGTTCCTTACTTCTTTTCTTTCATGTTATGATTTGTGTTCCAAATATATCCTCCTTGTTTCATACTTTCACTGTTTTCTGAAATGAAAAGGCTGAATGGGTTTGTTGAGCCATTTTCTGTGGTATATTTTTCTTATTCGGTAAAGGTTATCTGTATGGTTGCTTTGCTTGATGGTTTTTTTTTTGCCTCATTTTTGTTTTCTTTCTTTCTTTCTCATCGACCAAGTGAATCAAGTTTCCAGGCTTCCTTTTTTTTTTTTTCTCTAATTTTATTTTAAATGTTTTCGAAAGCTATTCTTCTTGCAATTCTGCGATGTTATTTTTTGAAAAAAGAAAATCCGAAACATCTACTTAATCAAGTTCTTTTTTTTTTAATTCAGTAATTGCAAGAAGTTTTGGTTACAATTTCCATCTTCTATGAACTAAATTGGGCACCGTTGAGAGCTTAAATGTGGACGGAAATGGAATCTCCTTTTTAATCAATGGCTCCATGATTTTGAGATGATGTTTGAGTAGGAGCTTAAAAACACCTTATTTCACTATATCTGCAAGTAATTTCTTTGCATCTGGAACTGTTTTTTTATTCCTGCTTTAGCTTTATTATATTTCTTCATAATTACTGTTATTTTAAATTGTTTGAATGAATAATGATAATTGTTTTGTGTAAGAGATGTTGCCGAAGATTCAATAATCAAATTTAGAGTAGCAAATGCTTATGATGTTGAGTAGCGGTGGTCATACTTTGAATTACTGGTATTATCTGGATCCACTTGCTCAATAAATCAGTTTGTATAATATTAAATTAATACTCCTTCCACTAATATCTATAATTAGCATTCTCTCACATATGTTAGTTTTATATAAATACTGGTATTATCTGGTCCCTCCGTTCCTTTTTGCAGGAATCATTCAGATTTCTTTGATGCTTTTTATTGGGAGCCTTTGATATTTTCAATAAGCATTAAATAACGGTATTGAGAGAGTTGAAATTAATATAATGTTACAATCTAGAGTAATTAATAAGATTAATACTGTAAATCACTTGAATTTTATGAACAATTTGTTGCTTTTAATTAATTAATAAGGCTCTTATAATAAGGAATGGAGGAAGTAATCAATAAATTGGTTTTATTTAAAAATTTAATGTACTTTTTCCATTTTTACCTTATTAATTACATGTCACTTTCATCTATTTTTTCCACTTATTCTTTCTCATCTCTTTTTCCCTCATTCTTTCTCACACTCATTGATAGGGTAAGAATCTAAAAAATTAACAAATTCAGGAAGAGATCCAACGTTAGGTTACACAAGTATTGCGATTGATTTGCATTTCTTGGCTAAAAAGCTTCAAGTTTTAGTAGCAATATGCTTAATCATTCAATCTCTTCTTTGGTGTCTATAGTGTAACTATCAATTGTAGCTAACATTTTTCAGACTCCAATTTAATATATTGACTCAACAATTAATTAATCGGGTGAACTAGTGTATTTTGTTTTTACATATGTGTGAATACTTATTTCTATTTAGCTTTTCATTTTCAATTTGTCAAACTATATACATGGTGTAGGTAAGAAATGTACTAAAGCTTTTGAACATCGTTCGTGAACTATAGAATGATACTTTGACTAATTTGGACTTTCGGGTATAAATGAGAGAAATAATAAAAGGGTTACTATTTAGTAGGATTGAAGTGTTAGAGCACAAAATAAAGTCCATAAAATATAACATCCTCGGGCTACATGTACAGTGTCTTGCGTGTCTTGCATCCTTGACTTACCTATATAAATAGCATTGTATATCACATTTATTGTTGCAATGGGTAATATAATGATATTTTATTCATGTTAGGTTTCTGTACCCTTTTATGGTATCAGAGCCGTCGGCACCCATTTGCTACAGTGCTTCATGATTTTAAAAAATGGCCTCCTCTTCTCCATCTAGCAACTCCTCTTCCTCTTTTAGTACAACCACCTCATCCTCCCCTGCTTCTTCTCACATTTCGTCTGTTTCTTCGTCACCTTTCCACTTTATTTCTATCAAACTTACCAATGAGAACTATACTATTTGGAGAGCCCAGATGACTCCTTACCTCCATGGTCAACAGCTTTTCTCCCATCTTGACGGCACATCTCGTCCTCCCCCAATGCGCCTTGACGATGGCTCCTCCAATCCTGAGTACATTGCTTGGTTTCAAAAGGACCAGTACATCTTGTCCGTCCTCATCTCTTGTCCAAATCTTTGATTGGCCAAGTGATAAAAAACAAAACAGCTCGCTCCATGTGGCAGGCCATTGAGCGTCTTTTTACTCAAAAATCCAAGGCTCAATTCCTCCACCTTTATCATCAACTAACTAACCTCAAAAAAAGGCTCAAAGTTTGTCTCAGAATATTTCAAGCGTGCCATGTTACTTGCTGAGTCTCTCAGCATTGCTGGTGAACCCATTGATGATTTACATTTCATTACTTATCTACTCAATAGTCTTGGTTCTGATTTTGAATCTATTGTTGCTTCCATTACTACAAAATTTGATGAACTTTCCCCTGAGGATGTTTTGAGTTATTTACTCATTCATGAAGCTCATCTCACCAGTTTTCATTCTTCAGCAACTGACATCGCAACAAACTCCATCACTTGCAAGCAACCATTTTCTTCCTCTCAATACTATCGCAGTTCTCTCCGAGGCAGAGGATGTGGGGGACGCTCCCTTTATTTTCGTGGTGTTTGTAACAGATTTGGTTGAGGCCGAGGACGCTTTACCCATTTCCCTCCTCCTCCTACCTCTACTCTAAAAGACAGATGTCCTCGATGCACTCGTTTTTGTCGTACAGTTTTTACCTGCCCTCACAAATTTGATCATGCCTATCAAGCTCCTCCACCTCCCTCTCTGGATGAAGCTCATAATACCTCCCTTTATCATATTCCTAATAGTGCTTGGTACTTTGATACAAGGGCAACCCACCACATGACCTCAGATTTATCTAACCTTAACTTACATTTTGAACCATATAGAGGCTCCAATCATGTCAACATGAGCGATGGACCAATGGCCCCTATTGCCAACACTGGTGCAGGGCTCTTACCTTTGCCACATTCATCTACCAGTAGCCATGGCATCTACCTTCTCTACGACTTATTGCACATTCCAACTCTATTCAAAAATTTGATTGTTGTCTCTAAATTTTGTCTTGATAATTATGTTTATTTTGAATTTTATTCCTCTCACTTTGCTTTGAAGGACCTCTGCACAAAGAAAATCCTCTTCAAAGGTCCAACTAAGTAGCTGTTATATCCTTCTTCTACATCCAAGCCATAGCCATGTTTTGGGATTAGAACCACTGTAGACAACTGGCATGCACGACTTGGTCATCCAGCTTATCGAATAGTCCAGCATATTTTATCCAAATACTCTTTACCCACATTTTCTACTTCTCCTTCGTCTTCTTGTTCTGCTTGTAGACAATCGAAGAGTCATGTATTACCTCATCCCTCTTCCTCTCATCGTTCCCCTCACCCCTTCTTTCTCATCTTTAGTGATGTTTGGGGCCCTACTTCTACTTTATCTTGTTCTGGTTACCGGTATTATGTATCTTTTGTTGATGATTATACATGGTTCTATCCATTATGCACAAAATCAGATGTTTCTAAGGTTTTTCTTTCTTTCCAAAAGCATGTTGAAAATTTCTTCAACACTAAAATTAAATTTCTCCAATTTGATGGTGGTGGTGAATATAAAGCTTTGCATCATATTCTAAAATCTCAAGGTATTAATCATCGCATTACTTGTCCCTACTCTCATGCCCAAAATGGCACTGTAGAACGTAAACACCATCATCTTGTTGAGTCTGGCTTAGCTCTCCTCAATCATGCTTCTCTTCCTACTCATTTTTGGGTACATGCTTTTGCCACTGCTGTATACCTCATCAATCGTTTACCTTCTTCAACGCTTAACTATCAGTCTCCATATCAGCTACTTTTTGGTCACAATTTAGAATACACCTTTCTTAAAACTTTTGGATGTGCATGTTGGCCTAACTTACGTCCCTATGCGAAAAATAAGTTGGAATCCATATCAAGTCTCTGCATCTTTGTTGGCTATGCGCATGAATATCATGGGTATTTATGTTTTGATCCTAAAACAAGCCGAACTTACATCTCCAGAGATGTAATCTTTGATGAAACCTAGTTTCATGCCATTAATTTTTTTCTCTAATCCCACTTCATCTATTTCACCCGTTACCACATTACCCATATTTCCTTTACCAAGGCCCAACCCAACTTGTTCACCATCTCCACACACAGACTCACACCCTCCCACCAACCTACATCACTCACCTAACCTCTCTCCTACCCAACTACCTACCTCATCTTCTTTCACCGACGCCCCTCACCCTATGCCTCCATCCATTCTTTCTCTCTCTTCATCACCTCCTTCCTCTCCTATTACCAAGCCTCATCCTACAATTACTAGAGCACAAACACACTCTCTTCATCCCAAACAATTCACCAACGGCACAATTCCTTGGCCTCCTCCCACATCAAATAACACAACCCACCATCCATGTCCCAATGATTTTCCCACCTCCACCTCTGTACCTTCTTTTATTGTTGCTTCTCTCTTTTGTCCTAATGGCAATCTGCCATGGAATCTGAGCTTCAAGCTCTTCTATCCACTAAGACTTGGTTTCTTGTTCCCCTACCACCAAACAGGACCATTGTTGGTTGCAAATGGGTACTCGGAAAGAAGTATCACTCTGATGGTTCCATTGAAAAATATAAGGCGCGTCTTGTGGCAAAGAGCTTTCATCAATCACCAAGTATTTATTATCACGATACCTTTTCACCTGTTATCAAACATGTTACCATTCGTCTGCTCCTCTCTCTAGCTGTCTCTCAAGGTTGGTCAATACTCTAGATAGATATCCAGAATGCTTTTCTACACGAGTCATTAACTGAAGACATTTACATGGCTCAACCTCTAGGCTTCAAGCACCCACTTTTTCCCAATTATGTTTGTAAGCTCCATAAGTCCATTTATGGCCTCAAGCAAGCCCCACGAGCTTGGTTCTCAAAACTCAGCTCCTGTCTCGCTTACCTCGGGTTTGTGCCCTCCAAATCTGATAACTCCTTATTTTCACGAATTTGTGGGCCTTCTGTTTTACACATTCTAGTATATGTTGATGATATCCTTATCATGGGCTTTGACACACATGCCATCGCCAATCTCATCTCTACATTAGGGCTTCATTTTCCTGTAAAAGATCTTGGTCCTTTACAGTATTTTCTTGGCATTGAAGCTCATTTTACTCCAACTAGCTTATTTTTGTCCCAACGCAAATATATTCATGATTTATTGAGCAAAACAAAAATGTTAAACTGTAAGCCCATGAGAGCTCCAATGGCTGCCTCCACTAAGTTAAATGCCACTGATGGTAGTCCTTTTCATGAAATTACTCTCTATTGCAGCATCGTTGGTAGTCTTCAATATCTCCTATTCACTAGGCCGAACCTCTCATTTGCTGTGAACAAAGTTTGTCAATTCCTTCATGCTCCAACTGATCTTCATTGGAAGGTAGTGAAACGCATTTTCCTTTATCTCCGTCACACTCTCACTTTTGGTATCTTTCTTATCAAATTCACATTTCCTTCCTTAAATGCATTTACTGATGCTGACTGGGCTGGATGTCCAGTTGATAGATGTTCCACCTGTGGATTTGGTGTCTTTTTTGTCCCTAACCTAATTTCATGGAGCTCCAAGAAACAACAATATGTTGCTCGTTCTTCCACTAAGGCCAAATACAAATCTCTTGCTTTGGCAACTCTTGATCTTATTGGGATATAGAATCTTCTTAAGGAATTGGGTATTCCATTATCTGAAGCACCTACTTTGCACTGTGACAACATTGACGCCACTTACCTTGCTGCAAATCCAATTATGCACTCTCACACCAAACAAATAGAGCTTGACTATCATTTTGTCAGAGAACGAGTTGCAGTTAATACACTCAACATCACCTTCCTCTCCTCACGGGATCAAATAGTAGATGTGTTCACTAAGCCTCTGGACTGTTCTCGTTTTGAATCTCTTCGATCAAGCCTTACTGTCGGTCCCCCCCCGGTTCAGCTTGCGGGCGGCTGTTAGAGCACAAAATAAAGTCCATAAAATCAAGCCCAAGCCCAATTCCTATAATCTTCTAGAAAAACATCCTTGGGCTATTTGTACAATGTCTTGTCTCTTACGTCCTTGACTTGCCTATATAAATAGCATTGTATATCACATTTATTGTTGCAAAGGGTAATATAATGATATTTTATTCATGTTAGGTTTCTGTGCCCTTTTATGAAGTAGAAAATTTTGAGTTTTTAATTGTGCTTTTAAACTCTATCTGGTTTTATTTGCGAGGTGGACAATAGAAATAGAACAATAGAACATCATTCCACAATGTTCGTACAATCAAAGATATCATATAAACATTTTGTTTCAAATATACAAGATTGTAACAATATATTGTGTTGGACTACAAAGGTAGAACCAGATAATATATGAGTTAATAATAGGTGCGCTTAAT
>QFDD01004323.1:0-11361 GCA_006871305.1 Vachellia collinsii | reverse complement strand
AAAACACAAGGTTAAAGCTTGCAATGATATGAAAACAGGGCCTTGTGAGATAAGAAATCGCATCCTCCAAAATCCCACGTAATCATTAGTTCAAAGATAAAGGCCGCATTAAGTATACCAGGGAGAGTTTACATTTAGGTTTTTGCAGTAAACATGTTAACAAGAGAAAAAAAGAACAAAGTCAACGGTTCAATTCAATCCCACGGTCCTATGTGACTTTACGAGTGTCTTACACACTCTGCCATAGAACTGGTGACCTAAGTTTAACTGTTTAGCGTAGAAACATTCAGGTTCTGTGGGGCTGGTGTAACAGTGAAACGTTCAGTAGCTAATGATCAAAAGGATAGTTGCTAACTAGTTTTCGCATGAGTTATGGCAAAGATAGGTAATAGAGAATAGTAACCGAAGAACATTTCTTTAGACTAGAATATTCTTGGGAGATTCCCTCAGATGGTTTTAGGTATGAAGCCTACAGCTATATCCACAAAACTGTCAAAACTTTGCAGGGATCGGGACGCTTAAACCAACTCCCCCAGGACCAGAATTTTCAAATATTTAAACTTAGTTACAAGATTGACAACATGTATTTAGACAATGCAGAAAGCTTTCATTCTTAAGATGGTGTTCTGTTGGCTTGCAGAACTTCTTGCAGGGAATTGACAGCCCGTTCGTAGTTCAAGAAGCCCATGAACCAAAATTCGTGATTATCCACAGATACCACCTGGATGTACTTTTCAGCAGCATTGGTTCTGCTTGATGAAGGGCTAACCACCTTTAGCTGATGTGATGGTATGATCACCTATAAATCACAATACGTAAATAAAATAAAATAGAACCAACAACAACTGGATAAAACATTACTGTTTATCAACCAAATCAAAGGGGAAAATATCGCTGTGCAGCATTATTATGTCAAAACATGTATCACAAAAAGATTCTTCCTTTCAAACATATCCAATGGAGCAGGCTCAACAGATGTAGATGCGATGGAGCATAAAAATCTAAAAGATTCATTCAAGGACCGAGAACAAGAAAGAAACGTGCAGTTATAACTATTTTGAAGGTAAAAGAATTTTGGAAAAGAAATACAGATATCATGCTAGGAATACTGGGTGTTAAAAACGCGAAAGCACAGAAGGCTTTTCAAATCTTATTTGACTCTGTTTAGAGAAACATAGAAACCATATGCTTCTAGTTTTGCATGTCTAAACATTATATAGTTTAAATATCCATAATATTTTGCAAGCCGTAAGGGTTCATGTTGCAAATGTATATCAATGTGCCAATCTACATGTACGAGAAAAGTTTGAAACCTCCTATGGCCCTAATAACTAGTCTTTAGATAAAACGAATAAGAAACATTGAAACCTCTATTCTCAGATTAAAGTAACACACTCAAGGAGTGGAGCTAATCTTTCACTTTGACAGCTTATGGACTTGTACGATTATTGATACATTTATAGGACAAAAACATCCATGTACAAATTTTACTAAATGTCAAGTGCAGATCAAGCACTGAAAAATAGTCAAACCTCAAGGTACCTTAGTTCATCACTGAGAAGATGAGGGATGACTGCAAGCAAGCATGAAAAAAAATATATAAAAGAGAAGGAAAAACAAGTATCACTAAAAGTTTTTCCTCATGTGGCATGATCTACTTTGATAATGCTACTCTAAATTTTAAAATTGCATCTATTTTAGATGGTTTTATGACTTCTATCTAATTGTACACTTTATAATAATACTAAGAACAGTGAAAAGACGTGTATGATTCTACAAACCATGTGTGTATGTTGAGTTCTGCAAGTAGAAGACAGCAGCAAATGAGGTTATCGGGTTAAAAATTTTCACAGCGGGGATGATGGAATATATTCTGAGATTTTAAAGAATTACTAACAAGGGCTAAGTTGTGAGCGTGACCACAAATTAGTTTAAAATAAATTAAAGGCCATATTGTTCTACCAACATAAATGAATCCATGATGAACCCAAGAGGGCCGTGATTAATAAACATACCAAAAGCTAAAGATTAATACTTTAGCCAATAAAATTAATGAAACATGAGATATGTACAAGGATCATTACAAAGGACATTCCCCATCATGCCAAAACAAAATTCTCTTTTAGGGTATTCAAGCTTCAACATGTAGAGGCTATGACATTACAGAACACATCAACAAGAAAATAAAACTTCAAAGAACTTCATGTCACAAAGAATTTATAAGCCACTTGTTGATGAAGTATGGCATGATAGAAACAGTTTCCACCTTACCCCCATCATGAGGATGTCTCTCACTAGCATAAAATCCAAGATAAAGACAACTCTTGTCATGGTTGATAGGCAATGAACCCAGAGATGGCAATTTAAAGTGAATTATAATGGTCCTATTTGTCTCACCTAGCTTGATGGCTCAACTAGAATAATCATTGTTTAAAGACAAGGCCAACCTTTTTTAATTCAGAACAACTAGGACACACACACACACACCAACACTCACACTTGAAAGGTATCAAGCCCAGAACCTCCCAAGTTGAGGAGGTGTTGGTGCCATTGTGGCAACACGCCACTGACAACAAGGCCAACTTTATGGTGCAACTGTAATTTATTTTGGGTTGAAAACTGTAATTTTATTTATTCTAAATTTAAAAAACTGACTTAAACATGTGTAATTTTTCCACATTACATGAATAATAAATATAAAGATATCTTGGTTGAAATAAGTACATTGTTAGCTTTAGAGAAGATAGAGAAAGACCGAAGCACATTCTTAAAAAAGTTATAAAGAGAGATCTTTTAATCAATAATCTATCCAGTAATATAATCTATGATAAAGCACAGTAGCGACGTGTAATCTATGTAGCCGACCCCACCTAGTAGGATAAGGTTTTGTTGTTGTTATAGTACATCTTTAGCTTTAGAGGAGATAGCACATCTTTGGATTTCACAGTGTGAAAGGGTTGATTTTTAAAAATAGAAGAGTCATACGACTTGGTCCCCTCAAAAAGGAATGTAGTGTAATATACATTAAAGCTTCTAAACGGACACCAGAGCTAATTAAGTTTGAATTCAGCCAGAATAATGCATATAATGCAACAGCTATTGACAGAGCACTCAATTCAGATGGATGATACTAAAATCTAATTAAGAAAATTAAATATCCGTGCCATTGCTTTCCTAGACCAAACATTCTTTTAGGTTGTTGTAGGTGTACCTTATAATAGCTCCACTCTGTTCGGTTGTCAGATTTATATGAAATGGGATTGTCACTACAATAAGCAATCTTCTCTGTGGATATATACAAAATTCCCATAACTGGACCAGCTGAAGTGGATAGATAGCATGCATAAGAAGTCAGAAGCTTTTCCTCTGGAACTGTCTCAAACGTTTGCCGAAAAATTTTCTCGTAGCCACCTTCTGCTAGAACCTTTGTTCCCTGGGCAATTCTCCCCAGAGCAGCTTCAGTAAAACTAGGGCTTGTTTTCACTTAACACAACGTAATTTAGACAAAACAAGCCAGTTCAGTACAGTTGTAGGTCTAAGAAAAATTTTACATTAAGTATAAGATGATGATGATCTGGAACCCTATGATGAAGTTTGATGCGTAGACAACCCATCAAGTACTTAGAAACTTGTATTTAAAAAAATAACAAGGAATATGAAAGGCTAACATCTCTATGTTGTTTAAGATATATGACACAAGAAAATGAATTGTACATGTATATTATGTTTTTTTTTAATACAAAGGATATGAAAACCATCCAGAAAAAGATCACTATCCAGAAGCTGGTGCTCAGTACATGCATATTATGTTAAAACATGTTTCAAAACAAATTTTCATACTAAAGATCGGTTTCATGTCGTACCCCAGTTTGCAGAATTTCCAAGCACATTCTTGGCAGGAAAACGGAAAAAGTGATCGATGTAGACAGATATTTGATATTATTCTCATTAGCAGGTTCATATGTGAGTTTTAAAAAAGTATACACTCCCTCCGATCAAGTTTATAGAAACATTGCCCAATAATTAGGACGGGGAGGGAGTACTTGCGGAACCCGTGAATCAAGTGCCATTAGCATTCAACGAATATTTTCTCCGTATCCAACAGAGATTAATCCCAGACGAAAGAACCAGAAAACAAATAAATCCAAATATTAGATAACGCAACGGTAAAACTTACAGTGCTGCCAAGTGTTTCCAGCCAGAGTCTCAGCTTTCTTCGTCGCTTCTCCAACCTTCCTTCCCCATAGTCCTAGCACATTTCGAACCGTATCTAACTTATCTGATTCAGAACGATCGAATTGTCCATTAGCTCCACAAAAGGCATCAAATTCGACATTCACATAGACACACAACTGTGGATACACATTACATATCTATACAAGTCACATAGCATACTGACCCTTGACATTAATGGAAGTCGAGGAGGACAAACTGTTCGAACGGAATCGTTCTGGCGAAGACACAAAGGTGGTTTCAGAAACCAAATCGGGGTTCCAATGTACAGACTTTCGGATGCTTCCGGTTGACCCGGTGCGTTTAACATTCCCTGCGGGATCCAGGGACTCCGATTCCTGTCCCGATTGCACTGCGTTAACGGCAACCCCCCCGTTACCATCTCCATTAGCTCCTGGAGCTGAGTCCTTTGGATCAGATTTGTTCTCTGGCTCTGGGACCTTGGCTGGCTCGGTGCGGTCGGATTCCGTTTTCGGATGTTCCATTGGGGGTAAGAAATTGGGATCCAGAAGCAGTGATGGGAGGCGCGTGAGGCAGCGCGTGGGGGGGAGGTTCAAGGATGGGTTACTTTTTCTGACTGTGCAATGCATTTGAAGGCTCCATTTGGGATTGAGAATTGGGGAGGCATATGAATTTGCAAAGAAAGAGAGGAGGATCGTGATTTGGACCAAAAATGAATCTTTGACTTTTTCTAGCCCGAACCCGCGAAACAAGATGGGGGATCGGCTCAAGACTTTCCCACGACTCTGCGCTGCCCAGGTCGCAGCCGACAACCTGGGAAATTAATTAATTTAAAAAAAATTATAGTTCCACTTTTTTCATGATTTAACAAAGTCTAGGTTTCACACCTTGCTTTCATAGAATCCGAGATAAATATGTGAGAGAGTTCTATTTCGGTTTGAGTGAAAGTGATTTTAGGAATTGATTCCCAAACAAACCCTAACTCTAATTTTAATTAGGAGGTCGTATTTTCATTTGTGCAAAATTTAATTATTTCACAGAATTAATTAAAAATAAAAAATAGTACATGCCAGGATGAAAATATTCAATACCTACAATTTTCTTTACTTTTATTTGCTCTTTTTTTTTTTTAACATGTGTACTTTTTATCCATCTATTTTATATCTACATATACTTTTTTTTAAATATTAATGTGTAAAAATACTCATAAATGAAGTTACCAGTATCCTAAATGTTAGTATGATGCAATTTTGTTCATTAACCTTTACGAAGACTACAGAAAATTCTAAAATCGCCAATGACTATTAAATAAGGATGCAAGTCATATGTAAAAGAATTAAAGGAAAAAATATCCATAAATATTCTAATAATGTGTAAAAAAGGTGCAAAAATCCTCAATTCACAATAGAGACATATTGACAGGCGTTGACAATGGATGTCAAAAATGTTGAAACTTCATTTGATACAAAGTTAGGATGAATTAGGACAAATTTAAACATGTCTAATTTCACATATGCATTCCAAATCAAATAAAATTTTAATATTTTGTACATTTACAAACAATGCTTGCTAACATGTGATTCTTTTAGAATAATACTTTAAAATATTATTGCCCCTTTTCTCGGTCTACCTGTGACTGTGGTATATCGTGTGGAACCAAGGTTCAAAAATCCAGACCGGGCATTGAACCAGATGAGACAATGGTTCAAAGGTTGATGGTTTAGATCGGGGTCAAATCAAGATCAAACCGACTATATTAAAATAATATAATTTAGTAAACTGTATTTTATTTTAAAAATTAATAACTAAAACCTAGAATATTATTTTATTTTACCCATATTTTAAATTTTTAGAGTTTAATTAAATATCAGTAATAAAAGAAATTGGGATAAATTGAATTAATTTTATTTTATGTCATTATGTGAAAATTTGTTTAAATAGAAAACAAAAAATTTAAAGCTAGTTTTGTTACTATGTTTTTTTAAAAAAAATTTAATGAATCATATCATCCTATTCTAATTCCATTTTTTAGTGCTTCTATCTTTTAAATTTTTTTAAATATTTCTTTTTTAAAAATAAGAGTCAAACCGTCAGTCCAATGGTTTAACGGTTTGACTGGTTTAACACTGGTTTGATTAGTCTGAACCGGTCCCTGGTTCAACTACTCAACCGGACCGGATCAAGGACAGGTTCACTGGTTTACAGTCTGATCTGGCCGATTCGGTTCGGTTTTTTAAACATTGTGTGGAACGCACATTCCTTAACAAATTTTTGGAGAAATTACTGTAGAATCATAAGCAAGAGAATTAATATCATCAATGCCCTATTAACAAGTCAAATAACACAATTGACAAGTGAAGCGGCTGTCATCAACAACATTTAAGGATTTTACTAATATTAATTCTCTTATTTGAGATCATACAGTAATTTTCCTTAAATGTTTTACTTTTGTTACGGATTGAAGACTTTTACATTGTTCTTTTTGAGTTGATGGGCTACATTGCATGATATAAAAGTTGTTCTCAATCAAAATATATCCTCTGATACTTTATAAGCATTTTTCCATCTTAATCCCCACTACTTTAATTATAAAATATGTTAACTTTGCTTTAAGCAAATAATTTTAATTCGCTTTTTCATCTGTTATTACTAAAATTTCCTATAGATTTAATCCACTTTTATCACATAAGCAGATCACATTAGAATATTAGAATAACCCCAAATTGATACATAAGTGCGCACTATAATCATATCAAACATTATTCAGAAAACACGTCATATGCAGATTAACCCATATAACTAACATTCTATCAAGGCTATTTTTTACTTGTGTATTTTTTTTTCTCAATATTCATTCATTCCAACGCTCCAGAACTTGCAGCAATTCTCATGACCCATCATTATTTTTTGGCCACACAGTAATCCAGAAGAATGAAGGTAAATGAACCTTTTCTCAAAATCTAAACCACCGGTCCCCAGCCTTCCTAGCAGATCAGCAAGTGTCTGGTTAGCCTCAGGTCATCTTGTTATGAAGATTTTGATGGCATGTTCTGAATCTTGTCAATGAAGGCCAACATTGTTTCCAGACCCTTATCATCTGACACAAACAGAATCAAAACTTGTGAGCTCAGACAACATAATGACGCAGAATCTCCATGAATAATACTTTTAGGTTCTTAATATAAAATCCATTTTATTATGCAATTTGTTCTACAAAATGAAACTTAATTAAGGATCGGGTAAAGGATACTGTATCACTAACCAAGTCTGGGGATTGTGTGTCCTTTTGGATGATGAATCACTAGTGGGTCCACAAACGCATCCAGCAATGCAATCCCCTCTTCCTTCAAGAAGTCCTCTTCACCTTCACCCACATAACACAAGAAAGCTTATGCTAATTTTTATCACTTTCTGTATCTATACCTCGGTACTGTACATATGGTAAGAGAAAAGAGAGAATTACGAGTTATCAGTAAAAGTAAAAGAATGCAAACACCAAAAAATCTCACATACATATGAGCAGCATAAGCTATGCAATGATAAGTTTTAATCTAGCAACTAACAATAAGTATATCTTACTCATTTGTTATTGAAACTCTCCAGTGATTACATCTTTTCCTGGAAAACTCAAAATGATTCTCTCCGGAGAAAAACAGCCTTGCTTTGAGCATTAAGTTATATATGAACACAATCAATTCTGCATCAGGAATGACATCTAGAAGAGGAATGTTTAATTACCAATGAAGTGAAGAGATGGGATGCCAATGGGATTTGAAAAAGCATTGGAAGCCAATTTAGGACTTCCAAACTCCTTTCCCCCAAACTTGGCTGCTGATATCAGAATCAAAAACTTTATCTTGTCTACTTTCCCAAGTGCCACGCCCTGAAGTTATCCAATCAGAAAGATCACTCAGTTTAGTGTATTTTATGGTTTTTTCCAGGAATTCAAGGTGTTCATTTTTCAACCAAGGTTGTTGAGGATGTGTTAGTACCTGAGATTGCATTCCAGGCAATGCGGCTGATAAAGTACCTCCCTGAAGATATAAAATGAATCTGTCAAGTTTCATTTCAATGCTTTTTATCTGAGAGAAGAAGTTCAGTAATTTCAACCCCACCTGAGAGAAACCAAGTAAACCGTCAAAAGGACCGTTTTTTATCATGAAATCTTCAATGTAATCTAGGCATTCTTCGAAGTTGAAGAAATTTGTGAAATCCTGCAACAAAATTTTAAGGGGGCCAAAAAGCAACTAACTATATATCAGTACTAAAATGGGTCGAAGAGATTTATACATATGGAAGGAGATTGATGAAGATCCAAGATGAACCCGGTTTGATTGGAACCATTCGAAGTAAGGAGGATCGTAGATGCCTTCAACGCTAGACTTGCCCTGCGCCGGAAAGGGCCCGTCGAGGAAGACGAGGTCTAGCTTTTGGAGAACGCAGTCCGGCAATCTTCCGATAAACTTGTGAAGGATTTTAGCACTAGTCCTGAATCCATGGAGGCAGAGCACTCTGGGTTTTTTCTGGGTTGCAACTTCCATTGACGATTTTAGATTCCTTCACGATCCTTTTGGCTTTCGAGATTTCAATTGCTCAAAGTGAGGAGGGCGTAAAGTTGCATTCAAACTGATCGTGAGAGATTTGACTTTTTGATATGAAGGTGGAGATTGAATGGTGACGATGATGAGGGAGGAGATGATAGGCTATGATCTCATCGTGGTTCATGACTTCATATCCACGCCTTCAGTTTGCAGCTTGCTTGTGCTGTTATTATTAGGTAATAACTACCCTGCATCTTCACCACACATCAATCACATCTTTAATGAATTCCGGGTTTCAAAATCTTTTAAGCTTTATATCATCCTGATTTTGATAATTTAAATTTAAGATTAGTGATTTTAATTTCTTAAAAAATAAAATTATGAAAATGGAGGGATCAAAATCACTTATTTCAAACTTGAGAAACTAATGATCCGTTTGGATGGGAAGAAAAGTTGAGAGAAAAGAAAATGGGAGGAGCGAAAATTGAGAGAAGAAGAAAGTGAAGAGAAAATATTATCACCTGTATTGCTTGGATGAACGAGAGAAAACAGAAAGGAAGAAAAATAGGCAAATAGTTGAATGACTAAAATATCTTTAGATGAAAATCTTTTAATAAATAGTTGAATAAATAAGGCATCCTTAAAATATATTAAGTATAATAGCAAATTAAATATGATAATGAAAAATTTATATTAACATTAATATCATTAAATAATTTAAAATCAAATTATTTATTAAACATATATTTTCATGTTATTATATTTCAAAACAAAATAATTTAGATTAAAATATATAATATATTTTAAGGTTACAGGATTTTAATAAAAAAATTAAAAATAAATTAGATATTAGAATATATTTTAAAGATTATTCTTAAAAAAATAAAATTATAATTAGAATTTTAAAAAAGTTAGATGTTAAATTTAATTGTTTAAAATGAAAAAGTAATAAAGAATATGTGGATAGATAAGGGAAAATAGTTTTCTCTTCATGTGTGGAGAGAAAAGTTGGAGAGAAAATGTGGTGGGACCCACATCCCATTTTCTCTCTAACTTTTCCTTCCTTCCACTTTTTCTCTTATATTCAAGGAGGGGAAAATTCATTTTTCGCCTTATTTTCTTTCCCATTTTTCTTTCCTCCCTCATTTTTTCTTAATACAAGCAGGAAAACTAAAATGGGGGTAAATTTCATGAACCAAAGATTCTATTAACTCTTTTAAGAATTATGTTTTATTTCAGTAAAAGCATAAAATGTTAAAACTTGAAATCAATGAAAAATAATGCAGATTGCTGAAATATAGATAGAGTTTAGATTTTGAAGTGTGGAGCTATGATAAAAAAATAATATATTTATTGCATATACATATATGGATTTTCAAATAAAAATACAAAAAGGCAATATATTTTCAAATAAAAAATTTTAATTTTTATATAAATTGATCAAATTAAAAATGAAATTTAATGGGAAAAATGGGCACCTATTATTAATATATACAAGTGGGTAATTAAGGTAGGTGAACAAAATATTAATTGAAATGTTAGGCAGTCTCACTTTTGTAAAGAGAATGACACAAGTTTGAATTTGAACAATGCATTTATTAGCCGCAAATTTAAACATCGATAGGCCCACTTGTTGGTAGGGTTATAACTTTAATACTTTTGGCCTCACAAGGATTAATTTTAAGTTTAAAATGACTTAAAACTTGAGCTATCAAAATGGTTAGCCTTGCCTTACCCTTGATGGGCCAGGGCCTAGAAGGGCATGGCTTAAAAAGTCCACACACCTTAAAATTATCATATTATTGGAGCCTGAGGGTAAAATAGGCAAGCTCAGGGTTGGCTTGTAGGCTTTCTTATCATTTTATTAAATTTTAAATTTTACAAAATATTCAAAAATAAAACAATAAATATCTTAAAATTACTAATCCAAATGTGCAAAAAACAAAAAGTTAGCCTGATATTAAACGAGCTTAAAATGGTATGTTCGATGGGCTCAACTTGTTTTGACATCTCTACATATAAATGAATAACATAATTATTTTTTTACTGAAGACAATTTTATCAGGGACACCATCATATATTAAATGGAGGCACATCATCCAACAAAACTTTGAACCTTAGTTTGCTTTTCCATAGGTGGAACCCGTTTGGTAGCAGGTGTCCTACGTGAACATCGAAGGTCTAAATTTGAAGCCTGGTCCTAACAATTCTCAAGCATGAGTGGGTCAACTCCATGAGTCCGGCCCGTTTCCCAGCTCCAAAGGCCAACTCTAATTTCATTTATGATGAGAGCATTAGTAGGAACCAAGAGAAGAAGGCCCATAAAAGAACCTAGACGTTGTTCGGTGTTGGATGAGTCCTTTAAGGTTTGAGCCCCAAAAAGAAGAGGATTGAAAGTGAAAGCCATGGAAGTAGGTGGGGAAGCCACATCGGCAATGATGCAGCATAAACAAAAAATAAAAAATGACATAAAAAAACCTCAGACATGTCAGTTTGAAAGGTGAGTTAGGATAAATGGATAAACCCAAATGGGGCGCAATAAGTGGCAGAAGAAATCTCAATCTGGGGTTATTATGTTAAAATGATGAAAGCATGATGTTATGTTTCTCTCATCTGACTTGGCTTT
>QFDD01004322.1:0-13482 GCA_006871305.1 Vachellia collinsii | reverse complement strand
TGCGCACAACCCTAAGCTTTATAATAATTAACCGAAAGGGGTCTTAGGGCCTTTTCGGTCTTTTCAATGTTTTTTCCTTCCAACAAAAGAACCAACAGTTTTAGGCGCGATTAGTCTCACTCTTCATTCCCGCCTCTTCGATTCCTGAGAGATTGGCAAGACTGGAGTAATGCGAAGCAGAGGCTGTTCCAAGCGAAAGAGACGCGCCTCAGTCTCAGGTAGTTCCTTGACGTACGATCTTCTTGAGTCTTTCTCCTGTATTTCCCAGGGATGCGAGAAAGAGAAAAATTGAAGAAGCTTTATGTAATATCGAAAGTGAATAGATAAGGCTCCACTTAAGTCTCAAAGGGATGATGCAATTTGAAATATTTAATCTTCCGAAAGATGGGGTTCGTTCTTTTGGCCTTTACGGCTTTCTTCTCTGCAATAAATGTCTTTTTCATCAGAAAATCCGCATTAAATACATAGAATGCAAGAAGCAGGATTATGTAGGGTGGTGCTTTTTAGTTTGACCTTGATGTGTGAGCGGTGGAAATCTAATCTCTTTACTGATTGTGCTTCCGTAGTTCTTTTTTTGTTTTTTTCAAAGGAATGTGTCCAATCATGATTCTGAGACAATATGAATATTTTAGCTTTGATTGATACCTCAAACTTAGAGTGAGATTTTTTTTTGGGGGTTTCTTTTTTCCCCTACTGAACGTTCATAGCATTGGAATAATAACCAGTAATTGGCTTAATATCAGTTTCTGCATGTGCTTGGGGAATTTAAACCAAAAATACCATGTTCAAGTTTTTTTTCTAACGTAAAAGAGCAGCCTATAGACTTGGAGCTGTAAGTTACATTCAGATAAATGAAGTTATATATCTAATGTTAGTGACATTCAAAAGCCTAGTTCGCTTACATTCAATCGTTTTTGTCAAAATTACAGAAAATGAAACGGGAGCTCCACACAACTTAGAAGGTGGAAGCCTATTTCAGCTGCCTAGTGACATTGGTCTGATAATACTTTGTTAATCTTTTTATGTTTGAGCTGGCTGTCCTTGAAGAACCAGGAAATGACATTACAGTACTTGTGTTAAGCAATGTTGATGTTGATTTCCAGGAATGCTGGATAAAGCATCTCAAGAGGCTGGGGCCAAACTCAAAAGCTGTGCCAACAAAGTTGGCTCTTCCATGAAAGAGACAGATGATAATAATCTTCATTTAGATCATTCAATTGGGATGGTTAGTTCCATTAAATTGTTTTGTTTGGTTAGCTTTATAATTTACCTTAGTTGTAAATCATTGAAACATGAGGTTCTGATTTTCTCATAGCCACTGTCTGAGTCAGAACGAAATGAATTTCAAGCCTCGGAACCAGTTCAGCCACCAAAGACTTTAGAGTCTGGATATTGTAGTGGAGATGTTATGAGAAATGCTTCCCTCAAAGATAATCCTGATGATGCAAGTTTAGACAAAAGCCAGTTGAATAACATGGAAGAACTGGATGATTCAGATTGGGAAGAGGGTTCAATTGCCACAGATGATCATCCTATGACTATTGAATTAAATGTGACCCCTGATTCATCTACACGGAAACCAATTCGCCGTGCTTCAGTCCAAGATAAGGTACAGCACTATCTTCTAACATGAATCAGCTGTATAGTTGGTTTTGATGTTATAATTAACTATGGCCATTTGCTAAAAGTACTTTTTGTGCCTTCTTCAGGGCTTTGCTGAGCTTGTGCACAAGGTTCATTTGCTTTGTCTACTTTCACGTGGAAGATTTATTGACAGAGTCTGTGATGATCCTCTTATTCAGGTTAGTTCCTGGACTCACATTATGAATAAATATACTTTGGAATATAACCAATAACTAGAATGGACACCTGTACAATGCACGGAACACCATTGCTTCACTTGAGATAATTAAAATATTTTGAGTAATGGGCTTAATTAGGGCTTTCAAAATATTTGTCCAATTAAAATCTCAGTTTGTCAGATAGCAACTAGATATAACTTTCTCTAATTTTTAGTTATTTCAAAATTAGTTATTTATGTAGGAATTTGCATAAAGTATACCTTTTGTTGGTATGAGTGAGAGGTAGTCTTGAAAGATTTTGGGGCTGTGGTTCCTGGTTTAATTTAGTTCAAGCTTTTGGAGTTGGCATTCTGATATTTTATATTTGAGCTGTTTATGAATTTATCCTATTGCAATTAGTTTGTGCCTTATTGAATGGTTATACCAAAACCAGTGATGTTGCATCTGCTGCTAATAGGAGACAACAGAATCATGAGCCTTGATTTCTATTTCTCTCCGTTAGTTTTCCTCTACATTAACCTTGGAGATTAGTAATTTTCCTCCTGTTTGACCTAGGAAGCTTGTAACTAATGTCCTAATCACTATTATTGGAAATAAAACCAACGTTACCCCCACAGTCTTGCTCTATTCCCCCCACCCCCGGCCTAATGAAGCATTATATTTTAAACTTTTCACATGGAAACTGGATGTTAGCTTGTGGAATTTCTTTATCATGGCAGGCTTCATTGCTTTCTCTACTTCCAGCACACTTGCTCCAGATATCAAATGTCACCAAGCTCGCTTCAAAAGATTTACATCCTTTAGTTGCATGGGTATGGTTTGATTAAGTAGCATGCAATTTTATGTTGTTGCATTTGGTCATCATCATGGACAGTCTCATGCTATACCACTTATTGTATGTTGTTTGATTTTATTTGTGTGGAACTTGCAGTTTCATAATAATTTTCGTGTTAGAAAGTTTACAAGTGCAGAAATGTCATTTCGTTCTGCATTGGCATCAGCTCTTGAAACACATGAGGGTAGTTTTGAGGAGGTAGATCTCTAATCATATTATTAATGTAGCTTTTAAGATTGTACTTTAGCAAGAGTTACATTATTTTCTTTAAAATAAAATCTGAAGAGCTGCATTCATTTCAACAAGATTATCCAAGTGCTGATCAATTATGCTACGTTCTCCTTTATGTTGGTGTATATCTAAAGCTTTTTAAACTGTAGAAAAATTTGGATATCATATTATTAATTCAATCTTTGTATGAAAGGATTTGATGAATTTGAAGTTACCTGTTAATCTGCTTATAATCGGCCTAAACCAGTTCTAAAATAATGTCACTCAAAAAATGGTTTGTGTCATATGAAGCTTGAAGTTGATTGCTTTGTTCTATGCTAAGTTATGGTAACAGGTGCTTCCCTTGTTTTGCAATTGCTTCCTTTTTTTAATGCAGATTGCTGCATTATCAGTGGCCTTATTTAGAGCTTTGAATCTTACAGCAAGGTAAACCATATAAATTAAGTTCATATTTTTCTGCTTAATTAAAAGAAGATGAAAAGAAAACAAAATTACGTTGTTTCAAGTAGACCAGTTATGCATTTAATTTGTTAGTGCTGATTTTAATAAGATGAATTTAACAACCTTTTTACCGTAACAAATGTTGAGGATATTGGATCCCCTTCAAGGTTTGATAGTAAAATCTTTATATGGAATGCTTTTAGTGCAATGTTAAGCACACTTTATATATGTGATAATTCATGGTATTATGTTATTGTGTTTATTTCCAGTTGGGGTAGTAATCTCTCATATGAGTTTAACTTATTTACATCAAGAACTTTTATGTCGGGAGCAACTTTACGATCACTCTTGTTATTATTTCTAGAATCCAAATGAAATATATGTCCATGTGCATGTATAAATAACTCTAAACTTAAGATTTTGAGAAGGGCTTTGGAGTCAAAGGACTTACACCTAAATAAAAGCAATACAGAATATACGCATTGCAATTTAATAAGTGACAGGTTGGAAGTGATTTGAAGGTGATATTGGTGGATTAAATCATTCCACAAGTGAAAAAGTTTAGATATCTGGGATCAATTATACAAAATGATGGTAAAATTGATAGTGATGTTAATCATAAAATTCAAGCTGGATGATTAAATAGAGGTAAGCTACAGGAGTTATTTGTGATCGAAAAGTGTCTAGTAAAGTAAAAAGAAAGTTTTATCATAATGCTATAATGCCAGCATTGCTATATGATATTGAATGTTGGGCTTTAAAAGGACAACATGAGCATAAAGTGGGGGTAGCTAAGATAAAGATGCTAAGATCAATGTGTGGCCATAGAAGAATGGATAGGATTCATAATAATGAAATTCTTGGACGAGTTGGGGTGGCAGCCATTGAAAAGAAAATGGTAAAGAATTGTTTGGGGTGGTTTGGACATGTTAAGAAAAGGCCATTGGAGGCACCAGTAAGAAAGGTGAACCAAATAGTCTGAAGTACTCTAAGAAGGAATATAGGAAAACCAAAACGCACTTTCAAGGAGGTTATAGAGTGGGATCTTTTGGTTAATCTATCTAGGGATATGGTTTACGATAGAGTACAAGGGCGTCATGTGATACATGTAGCTGACCCCACCTAGTGGGGTAAAGGCTTTGTTCTTGTTATTGTTGTTTTTTGTTGTTGTGCATGTATAAATAATCAATAGTAATGGAGAAATGATTATGTTAATTTTTTTTTTCAACTAGTATGGAAATAAGATGTGAGCTTGTGGTTATCCCTCTTAATGGAGTTTTAGACATCGATTTTGAGCGAAGTGGATGTTCAATGTGCTTTCCAAGGCCACAATCCCTGACTTGGGGAAGGAATTGAGTAGAGGCCTTAATGAACTTGTCAAAAATATTGTCTGTGAAAGGGTACCAGAATATTTAGAGATTATGTTTAATGAATGCCGAATCTGTTTTCAAGACCTACTGTTTGAACCTTCTTCCTTCCAGAACAAGTTATTTTCTTACACCAAAGGAGACGCATGGACTTGATTTTTGATGTACGTAGAGGGGTAAGAAGAGGGCTTAATCTGATAACATACTTCAACATAACATAATCAGAGTCCTAGGCTCCTTTATTTATGCTAGTTTAAAGCCTAACAGGTCATGTCACAGATATCTGAATCATAACTATCATAACCAATTAACTAACTCCTCCCTTCCATATTTATGTAACAATTTTCTTCTGAAGTAATGTTTCAGGTTTGTATCCATTTTGGATGTTGCCTCTCTTAAACCAGGTCAATCCATTAGATCTGATGCGAGTGGATCTAGTAAGGGCACATTTAATGCTTCAACAGTGATGGTATCCAGACCAGAAGAGGACTTCAAGCCCCCTAAAAAATTGTTTTCAGGCTATGTGAGAGAAAATTACAGTGAAAGTTCTCCTGGCCAATCACATGAAAAGGAGAAATGCCACTCAACAAGCCATGTGATTGAGTCAAGAAATCCTCCTTTTGCTGATGAGTTGAATGGCGGTATATCAAACTCACAAAATTCTGAGACAGAACATAATCACCCAGAATGTCTCACCAACAAGACTGGTAAATCAAAGAGGAAAGGGGATCTTGAATTTGAAATGCAGTTGGAAATAGCTCTTTCAGCTACAGCAATTAGGGATGAGGAGAACAAAAAGGAGTCATGTTCGAGAATAGAGAATGCTAATGCAGAAAATTTTAATGGTCCATTGAAAAGAATGAAAAGGATTGTAGGTGATGAATCTTTAACATTCCCCCATGAAATCTCTACAACAGTTGGACCAATGAAATTTGGGTCTCCTCTGTACTGGGCTGAAGTATATTGCAATGGAGAGAATTTGACAGGAAAGTGGGTTCATATTGATGCTATCAATTTGATTATCGATGGAGAACACAAAGTTGAATCCATGGTTGCTGCTTGTAAAACATCTTTGAGATATGTTATTGCTTTTGCAGGGCAGGGGGCCAAAGATGTGACCCGCAGGTGTTGCATTCTCTCCATCAAGTTAGTTCATTGTGATTAAAATATTGGCTCTGCAATTTTTTACATTATAAAAATGTTGTTGGCATATCAGGTACTGTACGAAGTGGCACAAGATTGCATCACAACGAGTTAGTTCAATGTGGTGGGATTCAGTTTTGGCACCACTGATAGAGTTAGAATCAGGGGCAACTGGAGGAGTGGTTCATTTGGAAACAGACCAAACTAAGTCTGCAGGATCCAGCAAGAGTAATTCTTTTGTCCCTACTCGGAGCTCCCTTGAGGATATTGAATTTCAGACTAGGGCATTAACTGAGCCTCTTCCGACGAATCAACAGGTAGTTAAAAGTTTGCCTGAACAACAAGATGTGCAGGACGATAGATAGCAAGAATTAATTCATAGGATTTTTTCTTCCATATACAGGCTTACAGAAGTCACCCACTTTATGCAATAGAAAAATGGCTTACCAAGTATCAAGTTCTTCATCCAAAGGGCCCTATTCTTGGATTTTGTTCAGGCTTCCCAGTTTACCCAAGGACCTGTGTGCAGACGCTTAAGACAAAGAGGAGGTGGCTTCGTGAAGGGCTGCAAGTTAAAGCCAACGAACATCCCGCAAAGGTCTGGTATGACCTATGGGGCTCAACAAAGTTTCCCTTGTCTAAATATATTTTATTCCCTTCTAATTTTCGCATGAATCTGAATATCTTTTCAACTTTCAATGCAGGTGCATAAACCTTCTGTAAAACTTGAAAAAGTACAAGATTTTGAAGCAGATTGCTATGATTCTAAGGAAAATATTGAACTCTATGGGAAGTGGCAACTGGAACCTCTTAATCTGCCTCATGCCGTAAATGGGGTAGTTCCTAAGGTCATTTCTGCTACTTTCTATGGATATAGCATAAAGTAATTTGGGGGGAAAGGTGTGATTGAAAGATGGGCTTTTAGCGGATGTATTGTGATATGTAGTTTATAAATAAGTTGTTAGGGTAGTTATTTTATTTTATTTAATTTAAAATATTTATCTGGATAGATACATTGTAGAAAGAATGGTGAAAGAGAGAGAAACAACATAATGGAGAGTAAAGAGAATACGAGAGTTAAGAGAAGAAAATAAGAGAAACTAGAAAATACGGAATAATCCATGAGTTCAAACCTGAGAAAATAAGACTGATGATTACTCATATTTACAAGTCATGAGTAATTTAAATCCTAATAAAATATCTAATCTAAATCCAATCCTAATATCTCATAATATCAATCATAATATCTTATAATATCTAATACTAACTAAATACTTTTAACCCTTTTAATTATAATAAAATAATAGAATGACTCAACTACTCTAACTAATTTACAAATTACATATCATATTATTGTTGAGACATTGCATATTTATACATTTACCCTTTCACTCAACTCTTCATTCTAGATGATTGTATGCTTCTCATTGGATGGGTAGATTATCATTTCAACTAATGTGAGTTGCAAAATGACAGTTATCTTTTGCTAAAATGTGAAAGTAAAAATTTTCTTAGCCTTTTGTGAATGGGTCTTGGCTTGTGATTAGTCTACTGGTTTAGTTCATGAAGTTGACAACAGAAGAATTAGGGCTCCGTTGTTCAGTGCTAAAGCATCTTGGTATGGTAGTAGATGGAGCAACATGCATGATAACTTGTTTCCAGATTGTCAAGAAGTTCTCTTTCATACATGCAGTGATGTATCGCCAACAATGCACATTACTTGGCGATACACTATTTGCTTTCTATGAAATTTTTTTAAAAAAAATGGTATCGTGCTTATTTCTTGTGATAATAGAATTTTCATGCCACTGATTTCTGTATTTATCATTTTTCTATCTAGAATGAGCGTGGCCAAGTTGAAGTTTGGTCCGAGAAATGCCTTCCTCCAGGGACAGTGCACTTGAGGTTTCCAAAGGCGTTTGCTGTTGCAAAGAAGCTAGAAATTGATTATGCGCCTGCCATGATTGGTTTTGAATTTAAAAATGGTCGTTCACACCCTGTCTTTGATGGTATTGTGGTGTGTGCTGAGTTCAAGGATGTCCTTCTAGAGGTACTGATTCTTGCGCTTTTATTTTTTCCCCCCCTTAAAAAAAAGGAATAAAAAAGTTTAGTGTTGAGGGTGAAATGAAAAGACGACTTTTGAATTGTTTAGCATCTCATATGAATTCTTGTCTATTCATTGATAAAACCCTACTGCTTTGTGAAGTATGGTAGTGTAGGGTTGGAGTTCGAGGAGACCAGGAACTCATTAATTTATATTGGTCTTTTACGCTTTGGAAACCTGGACCATATACTAATAGTCTGAAATTACAAATGGGAACAAAGTCACCAACCCACAAGTCCACAACCTCCCATTTTCGGAGTTGTTTCTGAAAATCACTAAACTTGCCTCCAATTCTTCTCACTTGTCTAGGCTTATGCTGAGGAGGAGGAAAGAGCACGAGCTGAAGAGAAGAAAAGGGATGAATCGAGAGCTCTTTCTCGATGGTACCAGCTTCTTTCTTCAATTGTGACTCGTCAAAGGTTAAATAACCGTTATAATAGCAGTTTTCCGTCAGAGACGACGTCAACTGATAACCAACCCAGAGACAAGACGGAATTGAATGCAAATGCCATGGTTAGTGGTCATGATACTGAGGTTGTTGAAGTTGCATCCACTAGACAAGCAGGTGAGCATGAGCATGTGTTTCTGAAAGAGTTTGAGAGCTTTGATGAGGAGAGCTCCTTGCTTACTAAGAGATGCCATTGTGGATTTTCAGTCCAAGTAGAAGAGATGTAGCAAATCTGTCTTAGTTCCTTTCTAGTTTCTGGTCTTGATGTATAGTGGACGCTGGGCAGTATGAGAAGAACAAGAATTGTTTTCAAGACTTGTTTTCTCACTAGATTCTTTAATCAAAATATCAAATTAAACGGGGAGATACAATTTCTAAAAGTACCTAGTGTAATTACAAATAACAAAAAATATTCATAGATTAATATTTACTTTCATTTTATATAAAGGGATAAGGTGCAAAATTGTTATGTAAGTTTTTAATTAGGAACGCTGGATATCTGGAATTTTTCGAGAAATAATTTCACTTTAGAAATTACCAAAATGTAGTAACATGGCCTAATGTTGAGAGATAAATTGGATTGTTGTTTTATATTTTACGATCAAATTCAACCATCAACTAACTTATATATAAATAACTCGTATATAATAAATACTAGAGTAATAAGATTTTAGCCTAAATTTATTAAGGCCTGTCTTAACTCTATGTATACATTTGATGCAGAATAAAGTAAACTATTGGAGAATTTTCTTGAGTTAGAACATAAATGGGTTTATACCCGAGAGTACCCAAGTATTGCTCACGCTAGATTTGGTTTATTATCTGGTAGACATATTTTTGCCAAGTTGAAATTTTGAGACTCATGTTGAATATCAGGTTTTTTTACCCAAATACTATGAACAATAATTTTAATCATCAAAATTTTACATTTCAAAATTTTTTTACTAATATGCTACAGTCAAACTCATTTTTTATTTGAACGAATTTGACTTTGTACTAAAGTCATTCCAGCCAACAACAAATTCAATGGGCCTAGGGAGATCTTTTGTTGAACTCATTCATATCTTGAACAAGTTTAACTTTTTTTAAAAAGAAAACAAAAGAAAACCTGCCAAACTCGTTCACCTGAATGAGTTTGGCAGATTTGAATCTTTTTTTTTTATATAAACGAGCTTGGTTTAATTTTTTTTTTTTTTAAAGCAAGATAAAGCTGTGCATGTGTCAAGTGGAGTGCAGTTTTTTTTTAAAAAAAAAAGGATGGTAAACTCGTTCACGCCGTGAACCTTGAACGAGTTTGGCAAAATAATTTTTTTAAAAACATGATTAAAAAGTGAAAGCATTATACTTGTATATTTTTTTATTGGCCAAAATTCTGCTCTTCTTTTTAATTTATGTTCCCCCTTTTATAGTCTTAGATCTGAACAAAATCAAATAAGATAGTGAAAGTTTTTTTAAAAAGAAAATGCCAACTTATTTTTTTAAAAAAAAAACAATTTTTGAAACTCCTCCAAATTTTTTTAAAAATGAATTTATTTGAAAAAAGAAGGTAGATATGAAAGTTCTTTGCCTTAAAAAAACAATTAGCCCCCTTTTTAATAATTTTTTTGTTTACCATATCTTTTTTAATAATATTTGGATAAAAATGTGTAAATAAAAAATGAAATGCAGTGTATTTATAATTTCTCCTCTCTCTCTCTCTTTTAAATTGCAAAAACAAGTGAATTAATTTAAAATTGAAAAATCACTTTTGTTTTGATTTAATGTCCATTTTCTCTCTCATCAGGTCTTCAATAACATTATCACCTTTAAACAAGCTTCAATTTCCCCTTCCTCTCTCCTCTGTCCATAATAATCAAAGATGAAATGATTAGATAATAAGTGTATAATTATGTTCAATGATTAGAATAAATGATATAAAGAAAATACATAATTCAAGACTATTCATTAATAAAAAAATAAAAGCTTGATTTTTTTTTTACTTAAAAAGTAATGGCAATAAGAGATTAATTAACCTGACAAATAGGGACTTTCGATACCACATCTTATTCTCCTTCTCATACGTTGTGGTTGTTGCTGCAAATTAACCTTTTCATTAGGTTGAACTGCCTCGTTTATTTGTGAGATTATATTCAAATCAAACCAAGGAGAATCAACCAGAGAAACGGATTGTTTAGGGCAATAATTTCTTCATTTGATGGTCCACCATGGTCATACGTGGAAACATGGTATTCAAAAGAAAATACATCTGGATTATAAAGCAACGAAGTGAATAATGGACAATTAGAATGATCTGGTGAGGTGGAATGGGATGATGCCAAAGAGGATGACGTGTATTTGTTAGATCCATCATCTTGTATGTTTCTAATACCATTGCATGTACTCCAATGTTCGATCATATTCAACATGTATCAAAGGAGTATTAATAATGGCATTTGCCATCCTAGCCATGTTTCAATGAATTCTTTGCACTTATCAACCCAATTTGTACTTATCCTACCACTTAACTGAATCGTATGATAATTGCCTAGTGAAACAGGTGTGGCAGGAATTAGCTGTTGATATCCAAATTGTCTTAATACGCAGGGTGATGCCATTCTACAATATGAAAACATATAAGAGGCACAAAAGCAAGTCAAATTTCAGGAGTTGCTAAACAATACTCTAGAATGAGTTGGCGCACTTTAGGATATTCGTACGGCCGCCAAATAATCTCATCATTAGTCATTCTTTATAGAGAACTCCTATATTGACGTAAAGATATGCTAGATGGATGGAGATTTTGTCCAACATTTTCCACCTATAATTAGCAAAAGAACACTAAAGTTAGTATTTGCACAATATTAAATGAGAATCGTATTCATCCTCATCCTCGAACTCATCCATGGCATCTTCTACTACAGGAGAACATGGTCATCCACTGTTATTCGGGAGAAATTCAAACGGCCTGACATTTCTATATGATTGCTAAGCAACAATGACTCTTGTTCCACAATATTAACTTGATTACTACTTGATGGAAGATCATACTCAATATTACCACTAGTTGGCTGTAACTCAAGCTGACCATCATCTGGATAATCACCTATCTCAGCATACAGTTCTGCAAATGTTAATTGAGTTGAAAATTGATTATTCACTTGCCACATTTGAGGGACATCTGAAACATCTTCTAAATTGTACACTTGGTACTGTGGTGGATTTATACAGTTAAGATACTAGTAAACTAGATTTTTCACAAATTTATTTGGAGGAAGTTTTAGCTTTTGTCCGACAACTCTCTTAAATCCATCCAATGTAATATCTTGATCAACGTTCATTACTTTGACTCTATCGCACTCAAATGTTGCTACGGCAAGTCCATTAAAAATTCTTCCATTTGCAAATATGCATACGAACTCCTTTCCATACCCCATTCAACTTCACAAATAATATGTATTACATATCACATAAAGTAAAACTTTAAAATAATTAAAACGAAATCAACATTATATTTGAAATTAATTTTTTTAAAAACTATTTACAAAATTACAAAATTTAACATTTAATTTTTGAACTTGTGAAAATGGTATAAAATATTACATTACACACGCATATCCAATAAATAAAAAATATAATTTTAAAAAATTGTACTATGATTCAAAATCAATTCAAAATTAACTCAATAATAAATAAAACAATCAAACATTGTTAAATTTTAACCACATGCATTTTTTTTCAATTTAACAACACTATAGGACTATTTATATTTATTGTTGTTTTAAAAAAAACTAAAAGAATTAAAAAATTATTGACAATTAATTTCAAGTCAAATTTTTTATTGAAAAACCAATAGTTTGTTTCCAAAAAAAAATGAAGAATAACATTTTGAATACATCTTAGCAATATTTTGCCAAAAATTTCAATCACTAGAAACTTAAAGTCTAGGTAACATTATTCAATTACCAGCTCTGAAAGCATGGCTTGGTGGCACACAGTTTCCAAAGATTTTCGCAGCTTGAATAATATAAAGCAAGAAAAA
The DNA here is from genome assembly GCA_006871305.1 of Vachellia collinsii. Lineage (NCBI taxonomy): Eukaryota > Viridiplantae > Streptophyta > Magnoliopsida > Fabales > Fabaceae > Vachellia > Vachellia collinsii. The sequence goes on along the minus strand of QFDD01004322.1, from coordinate 1,093 downwards.
GAAATTGTTAAACGGAAAGGTATTTTTAAAACTTTTATAACAACAGCCAAATTAAATAACAAATAGATTCTTTGAAGGTATGTAATCTAAATGGTTAACACTATTCCTTAAAGCTTTGAGAGGCCCAGGAGGCATTTCCTATAACATCCTAAATCTTATTTTTGTGCCTTAATTATAATTAAGAAAGAATTATTTGTAATTTAAAAAAATAATAATAAATAAATATATAAATTATTATATTATGTAATAATATATTATATAATATAATATAATATTATAATAATATATTATAATATATTATATTGTCTAATGCTTATGCACAAAAGAAACATTGTGTAGTGCGTAGGAGATATTATATTATAATAATATTTTATATTTTTATATTATATTATATTATATTATAATAATATATTATAACATTTATATTGTGTAATGCTTATGCACAAAAGAAACATTGTGTAGTGCGTAGGAGATATTATATTATAATAATATATTATAATATATTATATTGTATAATATTTAGATGGAAAAAGGAAAGTGTGAGTCGTGTGTGTAGGGAGAGGGGTTATAAATACCCCATCCTTCCCTTCTCCTCTTCACATCGTAGTGAAGAGGTGAGGAATCAGTTACAGCTGCGTTCTGTTGAGATAATTTAGGTAACGAAAATTTCTTCTTTTCAATAAACTTCCTCCATAAAAGTTGTTCTATGTATTTTTATCTTTCTAATGATGTTAATTTTATTCTTATCAGAAGAAATTTTTAAAGTTAGTATTTAGAAAAGTACTGAATTTCGGCAATATAAGTCTATAGTAATGTAGAAATATTTTAACTAATAACTTTACATAGATTGTATTTTTGATTTGGTTATTTAATTATTTTATAATGAATTGTTATAGAAATAGATTTAACAATTGCTATTTTTGAACTGTTGAATTAGTTAAAATATTTATTAAATAATTTATTTGAGTTATTGGGAATAATATTAATATTTTCAATGATTTATATTTTTGAAATAATGTATGATTTATTAAATAGAAATTTCATGTAAGAAATATAAATGTTAAATTGGGATTTTATAAATAATTTATATTTG
>QFDD01004321.1:0-10191 GCA_006871305.1 Vachellia collinsii | reverse complement strand
GGAATCTAATTGATTACAGAAACAAAGAAGAAATTGGGTTAACCAATTACCTTAAAGAACTAGTATTGACTTTGAGAGTGGAGAGAGAAGCAGGCCCTCGTGGAGGGAAGAAGAAGATGATAAAGCATTGGCTATTTGGCAATGGTGAGGCGACGACGGCGATGGGCTAACAATGTCACAGCAACCTCAAAACGATGGCAAAGGGGCTATGGCTGAGAGACAGAATGGGAAAGAACATGAGAAGCAGGGCCCTGTGGAGTGAAGGAGAAGATGATAAACCGTCAGCGATTTGGCAATGGTGAGCCGGCAGCGGCGATGGGCGAGCAATGTCATGGCAACCTCAGAATAATGGCAAAGTGGTGAGGGTTGAGAGACAAAACGAGGAAGAACAACAGAGAAATATTGGAATTGAACTCATATTTACTTTTAAATAAACAAGGACAATAGCGTCTTTTCACAATTCCATTTAATCCATGTCAGGTCCCTTGGGACCTGGAAATTATTTGATGATTTCCAGGGACTTCTTTATAGTAAACTCTGTTGCTTGGGATTGCAGTGTAATTTCCCCTATTATTTATTAAAAAAAAGAAATAGATTTTCCACGGAAATTTCCGTGGCGAATTTCCGACATAATATTTCGTTGGTAATTTGTGACGGAATGAAAATTCCGTCGGTAACCATTTTGTGACGGTGAAATTTGCGACGAAACGAATTCCATCGAAAATTCATTCCGTGACAAGTTCCATGGCAAACCAAAATTCCATTAGTGATTCCGTGGCTAATTTCATGTTTTTTTGTTGTGTTTGTAGTAATATGAATGAAGACGATGGCATTTAATGTAATTGTAGAGAATAAATAATAATGGCAAGTTTAAGAAGAGGATGATGAGTAATTAAGATAGTCTTCAAGGGTAATTAGTAGAAAAGTACAGAATGAGTTTTGAAAATGAGGTTGAAGTGAATGAAAGCAGCACTTGCAATGGAGAGGAAGATTACAGATCCAATCGCACTTGCAATGAAGTGAATCAATCAAACAAACAAACACAATATAATTAGTGCTAGTTAATTGGAATAAAGAATTAATTAATTAATGGCTAAAGTATATATTTCGTCCTTTAAGTTTACATCAAGTTTCAATTTAATTCTTTATGTTTAGAAAATATACTTTTAGTCCTTTTATCTTAACACTAATAGTTTCATTTAACGAAAAATGCTCAGTAAATTTTATCAGTGATTCTATAGTTGAATGATGATAAAACATTATTAGATTTTAAAATTTAAACATATGTTATTAGCATTTAATTGCAGAATCATCGTTTAAATTTGCTAAGTAAGTATATTCCATTAAAAGAAACTGACAGCATTAAAATGAAATAATTAAATGTGTACTTTTAATTAACATAAATGGGTAAAGGTTCAAATTCACCCTGGAAGTTTACACTTAGGAGCGTTGGGTATTCGGAAGTTTATTTTGGTTCAATTTTGTTCCGAAAGTTTCCAAACTGTATCAGTTTTGCCCTGAATGTTAATTAACGTTAACCTTGATCGTTATTTAACATGTGGTACTCTAATAAACCTTCTATCACCATGTGGCACTAAATATGAAGTGCCACATGTTAGTTAACGGTCAAAGTTAATGTTGACTTACGGTCAGGGAAAAACTGATATATTTTGGAAACTTTCGGGATAAATTTGGACCTTTACTCTTTAAATTTAAGTGATTAAAACGGAACTTGACGTAACCTTAAAGGATTAAATATATAATTTAGTCTTAACTAAGAGAAGAGAAGATCGAAGAAGGACATGTATGGAAATAATTAAAAAGAAGGAAGAAACCTTGGAAAGTCTCACAGGGATAAATAACACCATCTTTGTTCCTATCAAAGAACGAAACGTGCTTCTGCAACACACTCTGTTCCTCACCCCACCAACTCCTCCTCCTGTTTCAATAATCATAATCACAAAATTAATAAACACTTGAGCTTTCAATTACATAATAGTTGTCACTTTAATAAAACAAAATTATTGTTTTTTTCATACAATGGCCACTTATATATATATATATATATATATTGCGCGCGCATACCTTGTTGAGCATTATTAATATTGTTGCTGGTTGATAAGGTAGAAGAGGAAGCCATGGACATATGAAATATTCAACATTAATATCTAGGGTAATGATGGTCCAAGAAAATCTCTATGTTAGTGGGATTATGTTCTTCAAATCCATATCATTGTGACATCATTTTCCTATCTGTGATATTGATCAGCATATTATTATTTTTTATCCATTATAAGAGGGATATATCAAATTGGTATATCTTTTGAGCAAGAAAAGGGATATACAAAAAAAAAAATTAAAACCATTGACCAAATTTTTATAAAACATCATCAACTTTAAATTAAATGCAACCTAAATATCAGTAACATGGGTAAGGTTTTTTGCAAGTAATAAATGGTAGATGCGCAATACAGATATGGGCAATAAAGAGACATTGCACAAGACCAATATGACAACCAATTAATGACATGCCCACAAGCAAGCATTAAAATTGAAATACGATCGCACAATAAAAAAAACAAACAAATGAAGACTAATTATTGACATTCATCATTACTCCAGACAAATTTCAACTCGAATGTAGATCATGTACTTCGTCAACTCTACCAGACTGAATTACTCTACTTTGACCAAGGGTTTTGTTCAAGCTCTCTCCTTCACTCTTATCTGATAAGTTCTTCACAAATGCCTTGGTGAACCTATTTGAAGAATCGGGAAAATCTTCATTGAAGCTTCTGATCGCATGTCTTCATTCGTTAAACCTTTATTAAATCTCCAAAGCATCTTCACACATAAGTACGGTTTGTAAGCTTGTTACATATACACACATATTATATGATAATATATAGATATGCACGTTATTCTTGTTAACTGTTTGGGATCTGATACCAAATAATACAAAATTATATTTGAAAATAGCAAGATAAAAATGTGCAATAATGAAAAGAACACAATGGAATCTATTGGAGGGGCTCGCTCTGATACCAAATAGTCATATTTCAATTGCATTTGTCTTCAATGACCCATTGCATTCTTTGATACCATATAGTCATATTTGAAGACATTGATTCTAAAAAAATTTTCAAATACCTACCACTCCTTTGTGAAAACTTTCTGGGTAAAATTAAACCTGAACCCTTTAGTGAATGAATATTGTTGTTTGACTTGAACTTGATGAGTATAATTAAAACTTATGAATTTAGCCTATAAAATAACAAAAAAAAATATTCCATTATTTTGAAAAGTTTGTTAAAGTGTTGTTAGTGAGTGGTGGCATGAACTGATTTAATTTAAGAAATAACAACTCCTTTATTAATAACACTTAAAACCCATATCTAACATCATTGCTCAAGCCATTTTATTATTTTATATAAATAAAGTTGTTATTTTACATGGTTTGAGAAAATTATGAAAAAAAATCTATACTATGGTACCCCTATTAATCCCAAGATTTTCCTAATAAGAGATCTAATAATTAAGGATATTCCGTTATAGAGATGTTTAGGTTTAAAATGTACATCTACATATATATATATATATATATTATATACATTTTAACTTGATCTTCGGACTACTGATGAATATATCATATTAACAAATGGTAAATAGTAGTTAAGACTTCGATTCATCTACTATTGGTTATAATTAAAAAACACCATTTAAATAAATCCACAAATCAACAGGTATAAATCACATATAATTTAATAATATACAATTTCAATAAAGAAAGACAAAAATATAAAGCAAGTCGATCGGATCATAAGTCTTCATCAAACCGACTAGGGATCGATTCACTAGTTCATTGTTTGTTGACCTATGTTGAATTGAGCACAGATTAGAAAAAGTTAAAAGGATTTTTGATATATTAATTATTATTTATAAACATGCTTAAATTTTAAATGTTATATCTTATCCTACAAATATGGATATGACCTATAAGTACGGATACAACCTAAAAAATTGGTTCGCCTTTCCTGAGGAAGAAGTATATGTGACTTCTGCAAAGGATTTAAAGAAGAACACTAAATTGACAACTTCTGACTCTGTATTTTCCTGTCATTGATTTATTTTTCCAGGTCAGATTGATTTTCAACAACTTGTATCCATGTCAACAAGAAAACTATTTCAAAATATTTGTCTTCTGAAATTATACATGGTTTGAGAAAATTTATGAAAGCATCTATACTATTGTAAGATTTAATATTATTTGATTCCAATGCCCTTAAATAATGAAGAAAGAGAATATTTTGGAGGATTTATTGATTTAGGATATAAGACTCATGGATTAAAAGGAGATATACTAATTAAGGACATCCCTAGAATATTTTCCCGCTATTCGAAATATGAGATTTAAATGAGAGATTATTAACGATTTTAGGTGATAAAAAAAATGTCAAGTGTGTGTGTATATATATATCTCTAAAACAAAGGAGCGAAGGCCCCAAATTGTTCACAAATGTTAAATAGTAATTGAAATCATCATATAAAAATATTCAATTATTTTAATTTAAATTCAATGCATAATTTTAATTTTTAAATTCATTAGCGTACGTAATTTTTTTTCATTTTTTATAAATATTCAAAATCATTTAAAAGAGTTCAGATCAATTGAAAACATATTAAAAAAAAGAAAATCAAATTTCATCATTGTGTATTTCAATGTGCTTGGCAAAAGAAAAATGTGTGGTGCATTTTTTTAAATTTTTTTTTTTTTGAAAAGTCGTTAGAAGCTCCTGGTTCAAAATTCAAACTTATTTTTCAAAACAAAGAAAGAAAGAAATAAACTGTACACATAAGCCGATATTCACGGCCCATATTCACTCTCCATTGTGAACGGTGTGGATTATATATTTCAGGGGAGATTTTGTTTCATACACACCAAGATATTGAATTTCTCTGTTCCCGGATTAGATAGATTCTCTCAGAGATGGATCAATCTTCAGCAGATCATGGTCATCTTCTTCTCCCTTCGCCAGATGTCTTTGATCAATATTTCCCTAATGGCTTGAAGCTCCTCATTGTGGGCATGAATGATACTGATGAAGCTATTATTCGTAGAGAGCTCCCAAATCCTTATTATCATATCTCTACGTATTCTACTGCTGCTAAAGCCATTGAAATCTTGGGACTGGGATGCTTTCGTTATGACTTGGTTATCAGTGATGTCTCTTTGCCGGATATGGATGGCCTCCACTTCATCAGACGCCAACACTCGACCACAAATATTCCTCACGTTGGTAAGCTTCTTCTCTCTCTCTCTCTCTCTCTCTATTTATACACACACACACATATATATATATATGTTAATGTGTGAGAGAATATAACCTACATTTTATTTGTATTTTGCAGCAATATATGGGGTTGAAAGATCAAGTAAGACATGGGCAAAAAGAAAAGAAAGATCAAGTGAGATACTGACGGCTTTTGAACAAGGAGCCTGTTATGTATTGTGGAAGCCATTGACGACTGAAGGTCAGCTGAGAAATTTATGGCAACATGTTTGTAGGAGGAGGTATGAATGTAAGACCAACTTCAAGAACAATAATGGTGATCATGTGGATGACAATAACCAGCAGCATTCCTCTTCTCCTTCTCTGGTGTCTAATTCCAAAGGCAAGAGTCCGATAGTAGCCGTCGGAAACCACAGTAAGCATGTGAATCATGTTGGAGAACCTTCTTCAAAAAGACAACGCCGGATCGTTTGGACTAGAGAGTTACATGATAGGTTTCTTAGGGCTGTGAATCTACTGGGAGGCTCTCAAGGTATGCATCTTCCTTCTTATTATATTGTTTGCATGATGCTTAGTTGACTACAATGGAAATAGATGGAATAGAATTTATTTATTATTTTTTATATCAAAATTTTTTACTAGATGATCCGGTCAATTCTAGTCAGACAGTTCTAAAAACCCATGCAATGTTATTCATTTGTTTTTTTTTCTTCTTTTTTTTATTTATAAAATATGACTTCATGCTATTGTTTATATGACCTTTTATTTTATTTTTCTTTCTTTTTCAGATGCAGTGCCAAAAAAGATTCTTGAACATATGAATTTGTCTTTCCTGACCAGAGAAAATGTTGCAAGCCACCTACAGGTTAGACATTAAAACATGGTTACTTCTCTTTGTTATTATTTTTATAATTTTATAATATACCACTATTCATTTAACCATGTTTTCTTGTTTTGTGGTTCTATACTTTCAGAAATATAGAATCTCCTTGAAGAAAGCTGAGGAAAAGTTGCCTTATGAAAATATGAATGGCATGCCTACAAATCGAATGTCCACATCAATTTCTAGAGAAACTAGCTACGAAAGATTTGACAACAACAATAACAATAATGGAGCTTTGCCCCATATTTCTAGGCAACCAGTAGTATCAATTCGTCATCCAGACATGCTTATTTATCATACTCCTCAAAATCCTAATAGTCCCCACCTTCAAGAAACTTCTACAAGTAATTCTCTTCCTTATCATCAGTCACATTTCCCAGTGGAAAACTTCCTCCAGTCTCGTTATCGTCACCTTGCATGTCAACAAATGCAAATGCAACCACCTTTACAAAAATTTAACTTTGGTAAGGAGTGAATATTGTGCTGAAGTTAAAGTTTAGGAAATGAAGCAACAACAATTCAATTACTAAAATTATTATTTTTCTTTTAATTATAACGTTTTTCATTATTCTAACTTCTAATTAATTATTTATGCATTAAATCATAATATCCAGGTTGTGTGGCTCCACTGACAAAGATAACCCCATCTCTTCCTAGAAAGGGAAGTAATATGAATCTAGCTTCAGGCTCTTCCGGTATAGTCAATATGCAGCAACTTGATCAAACCCTAGCTTCCGAAACTTCACGTGGAGGCAATATGCAGCAACAACAACATGTAAATCAGAACCAGACTTCTGACATGCAGCAGCTAAATCAAAACCTAGCTTCAGGTTCTTGTCATGCTACTACTAACCTTGGCAATGATGATAGAATCTTGAAGCCAGAAGCAACACTGACTATTAGGGATCATGATGAGGAATTCCATTATGTCCCTTATGATGAATTTGATCTAATGTCGATTTGCGAATATAATGTGGATAAGTCAAATAATCTTGACTTTCTTGGATCTACAGATTTGCCATTTGAGCACATCGATCCTAAGAGTAACACATGTGGAGGATCCGATGGATTTGCAACAAGGTAGCAAGACCAAAAGTGAATGTATACTTTACATTTATTAGTAGGCATTAATAGGCAGTGCGTTAAATAAGGTAATTAAGTTGAACAATAAACTGACATCTCAAAAAGTTGAGACGTCATTGTGTTTTAGTATGAAAATTTATTGCTAGGTTTTTCTCTGAGGTATTTCCAGCCACTTTTTTTTATTTATTTGCTCATGTGTCTAGTTTTAAACTCTTGATGTGATTTTTCATTGTTATGGTAAATGTTAAATCATATTTTTAAATATTGTAACATTCAAGATGTTAATTAAAGCTTGAATGTCTACATTGATGAGGACTTAATGTAATTAGAGGTAGAAAACAATAAACTAATTAATTATTAGTTGAGAATATTAAAACCATTCAAAAAGACTTGGTAGGTAATCACCCATCAAAGATATAATATAATGGGAGGTAAAAAATTAATGTTCCAATCAGGGTGTTAATTTAATTCAACTTGGAAGGATATAATTTATGAAACATAACAACAAATCAAATAAAACCTTACAGGTTGGAAGGCTGTGACTTGGTGCATTCTAATTCGACAGACCACAATAATGTGGTGCTCCACGTTTATACAAGAATTTCTTTGGGCAAGATTTAATCATCTCTTGTCTGTATCGATTAAGGTGAAGGAAGGGAAGGTATTTTAATGTTATCTTGTCCAGTAAATGAAGGGAAGGGATTTCAAAAGCAATTAACTGACTTACCTCTACACAATTTAAATGGATTTTTGCTCTATTTTCAATGCTATCAATATAAATGTATATATGCTAAAGTATACATTTGGTTTTATAAATTTACGTCAAAGTTTCAGTTTGGTCTCATATGTTTAAAAAGTATACTTTTAATCCTTTTATATTAATATCATTAGTTTCATTTAAGGGAAAATGATGATTCAAGAAATTTTATTAATTATTTTATGGTTAAATGATGATAAAACATGATTAGATTTTAAAATATAAAAATTATTATATTAGATAATTAAAATTTAAATATATTTGATCAACATTTAATTGTATAATTACCGTTTTTTTACCATGTATAATCACCATTTAAATTTGCTGAATAAGTATATTCTACCAAAAGAAAATAATTGTGTTAAGATAAAATGACTAAAATTGTACTTTTTAAATTTAAAAGACTAAAGCGAAATATGATGTAAACTTAAAAGATAAAAATGTATATTTTAGCCTATATATATAAATTATCATCTTGAAAAATCCACTAGATAAATATTCTTCTTTGTTAATTTCTCATCCTCAATTCATTGGAGAAAAACAAAAAAATTGAAAAGAGAAATTGCATTTTAACGTTTTTATCTTTTATTTCCTCAGTTTTTTCTATTCGCTGAAAGTTTTTTTTTTTTTGCCAAAACTTTAAAGTTAATAGTATTTGGATATTTAAAAAAACTATTGTAATTCTTCATGCTTCGTATTTTCTTGTCTCAATAATTTGAATTACTTAATGTTTTTCGGACATAATTTTTATTAGTTTTATTTTTTTAGTTGAATTGTTGAACGTAGAAGAAAAAAGAGAAGGGTAAGAACAAAAACTATAGATAAAAAGAATTGTATTATTTTACTGAATTATATACTATGTTCGAGCCAAACAAATGTGAATTTTTCATCCCCTACTTCTGCAAAATTCTCTTGAAAACATTATTTAATAAGGGAGAAGTCTAAAGGTGAGCAATGATAAACTTGCATAAATTAGAGTTAAAACCACAAACAACAAATAATATATGTACATATCTATATATACTCTGCAACATCATATTTATGTTAGAGAGAAAATGAAATTTTACAAGGAAGACAGGGAGATCAATATTTGTGAGTGATGTGTTTGAAAGAATTCACCTGGAAAATGAAATGGCATCCAACGCATCGAAAGAAGAGAAGCTGCCCACCAGCAGGTACGATGTAAAACTCCAAAATTGCATCAATAACTTGATTAACAGTGTAATGAATATATGTATATATTTATAGATGGAAAAAATGAAAGTGTGTGTGTGTGTGTGTGTGTGTGTAGTGACTCATAAATTCAAATAGGATAATATCAAAATTATCGGATCAGGAATGAGCAATATTAAATAATTCAGAGTTCTAGAATCTGATTCTATCCGTTATACTTGAACTCCCGGATATGATTTCACGAGATCATGAAAAGTCTTCACAAAAATTATTTAATCATTAGAAATAAATTAGAATTCGAAAAATAATATTGTCTTCTCTAATTGTAATGCTTTGTAGATAATCTTCTTAAAATAAAATAAGCTACATATTTTTTTAATTGGAATATATTGATTCGAAGATTAATTTTGAATTGTTAAGAATATAATATAAAATAAAATAACAATATATGTTATCTATGAAATAATAATTTAACAATTAAAATCCAAATATTTTAAATTGAAAATGAATTAGTTTAGATTTGCTGAACTACTATAATTTAAAATCCATATAATAATAATTGTTTTTGAAAGAATAGAAATATATATAAACCTTCGTAATGCCAAATGATGATACAGGCAATGCATATATAATAAAGCTTCAACATGGTTTTACTTTGGCGGTTGAGATCATAGAGAAGTATATTCACTTACTTGAAATATCAATGTTTTGTAGATCTTATAAGAATCAAATACAAAAATCTAAGTAAAATTGTACCTTTGGTCTTTAATTTCACAGGAAATTTTATTTTAATTCCTTAATTTTATAAATTATTATTTAGTCTTTTAACCCAAACATTGTTAGTTTCATTAAAAAATATCAAAGTTAAAATTTCAAGTGTTGACATTACAATCACAAATTTTGATATATTAATTTTTTAAAATAATGATGATTTACACAATAAATCATCAGTAAAGATTAATGGGATTCGAGTTAGAGGACTGAAGAACACTTTATATAAAGTT
>QFDD01004320.1:0-13895 GCA_006871305.1 Vachellia collinsii | reverse complement strand
CTACAGCTAGAAGGCACAGTAAGGGGACCTCTACGTTAGGCCTAAAAGAAAGAGGAGCTGCAATGAAGGTAGGTGTAGCCCAGGGAAAGAAAAGAAAAGCAAAGCCCTTTGGTGGATGGGAAAGGTCAACAGTGAAATGCTAGCAAGAGGTAAAATCATTTTAGTTTCCCAGATGGACCACAGTTAATTGCTAAAAAGTAAAAAAGCCTAACCATTTGAGAGAATTTCTCTTGGTATTTATGAGAATTTAGAAAGGAGGCAAGCCCAATTAAATTCGAGGATGGGGGACAAATGTTGTTTTATTTTAAGTGTAACTGAATTTCATCAAATCTGAAATTGTAATAATCCCAATTAAATTCAATTGAAATACTAAAATTTAAATTTAAGACATTCGATTTTAACAAATACTTAATAAGGTAAAAAGGTTTTATTAAGAATTTTTAATCTTATTAAAATATCAAAATATTTTTTATAGTTAAAAAAGAAAAATTGAAAGTGAAATTTATAGTTAAAATATCAAAATATTCTTTATAGTTCAAAATTGAGTGTTTTTAAATAAAATTTTGTATTCAGTCCAATCTTCTTTTCCTATATATATATATATATGTGTGTATATAACTCAACGTTATAACAATAAAAATGAATATTTATCCCTCCATACCTGCAAGTCATTAATTGTGTGGGGCAATCCCCAACTTTTTAAAAAATGATAGAGAAACTAATTAGGGTTTCCCTTCAATTTTTATTTTTAACTATAAAGTGATAAATTTGGTTATTTAACAATATTAACGATTTGTTAAAATCAAGGGCCTGAATCTTTACTTTTGGATTTCAATTAAATTTAATTGGGATTCTCCCTATTAAATTTAAATTATAATCTCATCTTAAAGTAATTAAATTATAAGATTTTTATAGCTCATACTACTCTGTCTCAAGCATTAAGTCACGAGTTATAATCATACGACCAAAATATATTATTAATTATTTATAAATATTAAGTATATATCTGGTCCGTATTCAATAATTTTTTTAAAATTTAAGAAACAATTTATGGTTTTCAATTTTAAATTTATAGTATAATAAAAAATTAAAAATGCTAAAGTATACATTTGATCATTTAAGTTAACATTAAGTTTCAGTTTAGCCCATAAATTTAAAATGTACATTTTTACTCTTTTATTTTAACACCGTTAATTTCATTTAATGAAAAATCATAACTTATTAAATTTAAACGGTAATCCTACTGTTAAATGATCACATAACATTGTTAAATTGTAAAATATAAAAATGATTATATTTAATACTTAAAACTTAAGCATATTTTATCAGCATTTAATTGCAGAATCATAATTTACATCAAACGAACCAACATTTTCCATTAAATAAAATTAATTATGTTAAAATAAAATGATTAAAGGTGTATTTTTTAAACTTAAGGGATCAAAATAAAATTTGATGTAAACTAAAAGAATCAAATGTATACTTTGGCCAATTAAAAACTAGGGGAAATTACACATAAGTTGTAAAGGGCAGAAAATACTAAAAAAAATCCTTAAGAATTAAAAAATTAATGTGAAACCCCAAGGAACTTGAGGGATATTATTTGCAAAAGGGAAAAGATCAAATTGCCTCACTTAAAGTTCGGCTTGACGAACTCAAAAATCTGTATTACGAACTGAAGCACCTTAAATGACAACTTGAACACCACCAATAACAAGTAATAGAGTTCTAATGTACAAAATGCAAAGTATAAAAATTGAAGACCTATACTATGGACGTGTATGAATCTAAACTGCCTAAGATGCAATATAAAAAGGCTTTGAACCCTAATTAACAAACAAATTACACAAACAAACCATAAAAAAATCCTTAAAACTGCACAACTAATCAATTTAAATATGACCACATCAATATTACTCCTCAAAATATTTTGATTGCACATCATTAAATTTGTATCGACAAATTAATTGACAATTTTAATGATTTTGGTTATAGATTGACAAAATGTGAGTTGAAAACATTAGATCCGTATTAATAACTGAAACATCTTAAATGACAATGTGAGCACTACCAGTGACAAGTTAGTAACACATCTTAAATGTCATTGACAAATTAGTAACATCAGAACAAGTTACTTGTCATTGATGGTGCTCACGTTGTCATTAAAAGTGTTTCAGTTATCACTACAGATTTTTGAGCTCATAGGAGCAAATTTTTAATGAAGAGCAATTTGACTTTTTTTTTATGCTTTTACAAATAATACTATATACTTTAATATAGTATATACTATTATTTGGAAAAGTTAAATTTTGTAAAACACGAATAAATGGTTAACAAAATCAATAGAATACAATAATACATACAATATCTAATGATTAATAAGGTTTATTTGCTAACACTCTAGAATTATTTTCACATAAATTAAAATAAAATTTCTCTCATATATTTACTTCAAATTACGTACAATCACTTTTTAAAAGTTAATCCAAATAAACTAGAAGCATCTTGGCTGTTTCTTTTACTATACTGTATGTTATATAAAAGTTGTTTAACATTTTTTTTAAAGATGAAGAAAGTTAATATTTATCTTTTTTTTAAAGACTAATTTACCTAAGCTATAAATTAATATACAATTTAATAATATACTATTGATAAATTTAACTTGGCTCCCGTAAGAAAAAGGTGGTATTTCTCACAATGAAACGCCAGGGCCTCTCTCTGCACTCCCCCATCGATTACTTGTTAAATGAGAAAAGCAATCATACGACATGATTAAAGCATCATCATCAGCAGCAGCAAAGTATGAACAACAAAGGCTGAATCTGCAGAGGAATAAAGCACCAGCAGTAGGAAGCAACAATATTATCAGCGAGCATAAGAGAGCAGGGGATCAGAGAAAGACAGAGACGCTACATTTTTTTTCACGTCGCCAAATGCATCCAGTTCCACTCTCACACCACACTCTAACTTTTCCCATGTCTTGTCTAGTTAATTTTCTTTTTTTTTTTCTTTTCTTTTCTTTTACAAAGTTCATCCCTTGACAAAGTTTCGGGGATTTTCAGGGTCAATTCAGATATCAGACAAGTAGTGACAAAGCAAAGTGGAGAGAATCTGATATGAAAAGTTAGACCCACAAGAGAAGGTCCCCTTGCAAGAAAAAAAATGAAAAAGAAAATTAGCAAAAAGTTGCGTCCCCTTTTAGTTTCTGTTTTATGCATCCTTTCTCCTTTTTTATTTCTGTCGCTTCTTGTCTTTTCGAGATGAGGAATAGCTAAAATGCCCACAAGAAAAAAGATTTCATTGATGAAATGAATCGAATGCCAACAATGCACATTGGCCATCACTGCGCTAAGCATTGTTTGGCTGCTAAAAAAAAGGTTACCACTAAAAGAATTCAAAATCTAAGTATGGACCCGAGGAGGACCTGTCTGAATCAGTTGTGGCAGCACCTTTTTCACAAGGAGGCACTGAAGGTGACTTTGATGTTTGGTTCATGAATGAAAGATCGAGTGGTTTTGGGATCTCAGGGGGATGGATGCTGCGAATAAGAGCCCAATTAATACCTTCAAAGAAATGATGTTGTTTGATCTCTGTGGCTCCTCTTTTGAATCCAAGCCTCTTCTGTGGGTCTTTCACAAGCAATCCTCTTATCAAATCCTTTGCTGCAAAACTGATGCTTGATCCCTCTGGAAACTTAAGACTCTGACCCACAACATTGAACAATGTTTCTCGATTCCCATTGCCTTTGAATGGGGTCTTCCCAAACAACAATTCATACAGGAAAATCCCAAACGTCCACCAATCCACCGCACTTCCATGGCCATCACCTCTTATAATCTCAGGAGCTAGGTATTCATGAGTCCCAACAAATGACATAGAGCGAGCATTAGTTGGCTCAGCAATCAGTACGGGGAATGAGTCTGAATTCGCTGAGCTGTGTTTTTCACTCCTTGGTTTGGTCTTCTTTGAGCTGAAGAAATGGGGCTTGAAGCAAGATGGCTGCAGGCATGAAGGCTCCACGCAAACGGGTAATTTGCAGGGTGGATCGATGCATGAAGATGGCTGGATGCAGTAGGAGGATATCTGACAAGAAGGCTCTTTACTGGACTGAACAAGGGTGGGACTTACACAACATCTTAGTGACAAGTCAAAATCAGAGAGCATGATATGTCCATCTTCTCTTACCAGTACGTTTTCTGGCTTTAAGTCCCTGTACACCACTCCCATCATGTGTAGATACTCCAGAGCAAGAAGCACTTCAGAAGAGTAAAACCTGAAAAAAAAAAAAAAAGAAATAAAATAAAGCAATCAGAAAGAAAGCAGATTCAAAAACTTTGAGCCTAAAATTCCAGTGTTAAGTAGAACTCTATAATTATGGAGGCTTGACAACCGCACTGCAGAACCAAAACCTTTAATTTCCAGACAATCATTTACATACTAAACCATGCAAATAGAAATTTTTTTGACATTAGGTGGAGATTAAAATAATTAGTAATGATTGACTACAGGATCGAGCTCCTTTTACCGAAGAGTCGGCTGGACTAATAAAAGCTATGGATTAGCATGCAGCTGAACTGAGCTGAACCAACAGGGATATAAACCGACATGTCCTTCCCCAGCCTCATAGCTCTTAGTCATCAAAAGATGAGGAAAATAGAGGCTTAAAGATTTAACCAAAAACAAAAAGGTAAACTTCTTTGGACTATGGAACAAATTTCCCTCCCAATCTTTAGTCTGTACTTGCCAAACAGAACACTCCACATACTTCCCTTCAATGACATGAAGCTCGATTGATTCTTCACATCGTTATGGAGCAAGGTAAACAGAATTAGTAACAACAGTGTTAAGTAATTGAGCTATCATATACTAACCTGGCAGCTTGCTCTGTGAAATGCTTGCCTTGCTGCCTCTGGCGGAGGGTATGGAGATCCCCACCACTGCAAAACTCCATGAGCAAGCAAGAGAACTTCTCAGTTTCAAAATGTGAATAAAGGGAGGGAAGAAAAGGGTGGTCCAATAAACTCAAAATGTCTCTCTCCGTCTGAGCTCTTGCCAATTTCTTCCTACCGGCCAACATGCCCTTATCCATAACCTTCATCGCAAACAAACACCCCATCCCTCTGAGCTCAGCCAGATACACACTGCCAATATCCCCGAAACCCAGCTTCTTCAACAGCCTGAAATGCTCCAAACCCAATTCCCCATCTTTACCCTTAACACATTGTATGGCATCCCACCTAATATCGTTCCCCTTGTGAGGCTTCGAAGGGCTAAAGCTCCTAAAACTTCCCTCACCGGCTTCACAATCCGTCATAGATCCAGTGCTCCTCTGAGTCTCAACGTTGCTGCTACTACTACACAGACTAATACTGGCACTGCCACTAACATTGAGGTCCCGGAGGCTACTGGCAATGGCGGATTCAGCATCACTGTGGTCAGCATTCTCGGGTGGTGGCTTGTCCATGGATCTGCGAAGGGTTGGTTCAATGGAGGGAGTGTGGGGGAGGAAGGTTTGGTTAAAAGTGGGTTCGGTCAAGTTGGTGGGGGTGTGTGACCGAGGCGGTCAAAGAAGGAGCGAGAGGGACGCGGGCGCGAAGGGAGCTGAACATGGGGACCCAAAAGGAAGGGTAAAAAAAAAAACAATAACTTGAGAGATAAAAAATACAGAAAGTTCAAATTTGAAATGTGAGGGAGACGAGATGATATTGAATGGCTGATTTACCCGATGACTGAGTTGGGGTTTGAGACCGACGCTCTCTCTTGCACAGTCCCAGAAAGTGTTACAGCTTGGGGACAAAAATTACAGAGGGAGGGAGAGACCCTAATTACGAGGACGACAAAACAGGAGTCGTTCTGATTAAAAAATACACTCTCATTCAGTGGTTCAACCATTCAAGACCGTTACTTGGGGGAGTTTGAAGCTCCAGCGACACACATGACCTGACTATGGGGGTTTTGTATTATTAATTAAGTGTGAATCGTGACCGTCCATCTTCTAAGGATGGGATTATCCCGGTTTCGTTGCGATAATGCAGCGCAGGGGCCTCGCTACAGACTCCAAAGCACAGCTTTTTTTATTATTTATTTATTTATTATTGTAAGTCACAGGGATAGAGAGTGTAGTGTGACTGCAAAAAACAAATGGAAATTTTTTTTTATTCCATTGGATATTCCCGAGAACCACAAATCATACTACTGGGGTTAGTAATTTTGGACCCACCACCACAAACCTTGTCATAAATCGCAGTAATTCAAGAGGTTAAAAATATGGAGAAAGTTCTGAATCTCTGCAGTTCCTGCACTCCGAGTTTTCTATTGATATAATAATAAGGATAAAGTAGTAAATATAATTTGATTTTTTTTCTATTATACACCTAGAACCCTACTCTTTTTTTTCATGCAATTGTACCCATTATATTTTAAATTTGGTGCAAGTTCATCCATTCTCTAACTTTTAGTCAATTTTTTCATGAAAAAATAATATTTTAGTATATAACTTTTAATTTACTTATAATTCAGTCCCTTAAACTATTTTATGAGATCAAACTGATAAAAAATAAGCTTCCAAATCCGCTCAACAATTTTTTATAAGGATTTCATAAATTAAATTTATTTATAATAATTTATCCATTAAGGGTCATAAAGTATACATATTCTTTTACGATTAGTTTAAGGTTAGAAGAATAAAAATTTTTCACTATATCAGAATTTTATAGAAACAACTTCTATAGCTAAATTTTTTATGAAGATTCAAAAAATAAAATTAATTTTTCAAAATTCATCCATTTCGGACTAGAAAACCCACATATCATTTTATGGCCAGTTTGGGATTAGAAAACCATGATTCACAAAGATTCCAAAAATCAAGTTTATTTACAATAAACTTGATGAATATTGTAAATGAACTTGAATTATTTTAAACTTCTATGGCTCAGTCTTTCTGGCTCCAAATTGATGAATTGTTGTAAATAAACTTGATTTCTAAAATCCTTATGAACAATTGAATTATAGAGCTTGTTTCCATAGAATTATGAAAATAGTGAATTTTTTTTTTATTTTTTTGACCCCAAAGAAGCTATAAAATAAGATATGGTATTTCTTGTTTGAGTGAATGAATTTTGAAAAATTAATTTAATTTTTGGAATCTTTATGAAAAATTATTCCATTGAAGTTGTTTCCATATAATTCAAACGCAACAAAAAAAATTTTATTCTTCTAACTCTAAACTAGCCCTAAAAGAAAATATGGTCTTTCTGCCTCTAAATGAATAAATTATTATAAATTCTTATAAAAAATTGTTGAGAGGCTTGAAAACTGATTTTTTATTAGCTTTATTTCATAAAATAGTTTAAGGGACTGAATTTAAGTAAGTTAAAAGTTATGAACTAAAATATTAATTTTCCCTAAAAGAATTGACTACAAGTTAGGGGAGGGATGAAATTGTATCAAATTTAAAACATAAGGGGAAAAATTGCACACAAAAAAAAGATTAAGATGCTGTATGCACCTAAGAAATAAGATCAGGGTTATACGTGCTACCTTACCTTAACAATAATAGCTTGAACCTATTTATTGCGATTTTTTTTTTTTAAAAAAAAAAGAAGGCTCATTGGTATCACATGCAAGATTGCAAGCCAATATGCTGGCATTTCGATTACTGGAAAAATAGAAGCTTCACACGTTGATCCTTGATGGTCCTTTTTTGTACGGTAAGGGGTAAAAGAATTCATTAAAGTGTAAGCCTATGGAATCGAAATAGTTGGAAATCACTCATTTTATGCTTATCAAATCTCTTTTTTTTTTAAACATATAGAGCTTAATTATCGAGTTTTGCTGATGGACCTTCAAAATAATATTTTGTTACCCTGCATAAACTTTTAAAAAATGTCTACATTGTTATTGATCCAGTTATGGCCGTAAGGTTAATTATAAAGAAACAATGCCAGTGTTAATGCACACTTTTCTGTCACAAATGCATGTATATGTGGGGAAAAAACTAAAAAATTCCACAAATATTGATGTCATGGATGATCATGAGATGATGGAGCTTTTGATCTTGAGAGGAGAGTGGATATTGGTTGGCCTCGCAATGAAGCAAATAGATTCTCAGTAGCTCATTTCTGGTGTGCACGCGTCAACTCCTGTGTTGCCCTCACCTTCTCTAGGGTTCGCTATCTATCAATTCAACAAAAAATGACAATGCTTCAAGGCCAACATTCCCATAATCAATTAATCTTCCTTTCTTCTCTCCAAAGAATATCTTGACCAAACCTTCAAGTACAATTAAAGAACCAAACTCTTCTTACTTAGTGCTTCTTATTTGTCTTACACACACCTCAAGTGGTCATCAAATAGGTTAATTGTATCAGAATCAGATACAATATGCCTCTGCTTCAGTCTGTTGCTACTTTCTTCTTTCTCCTTACTTGGCTCTCCTCTTGGCATGGTATTTGAATTCCTCTCACTATTTTATATATCATCCTTTGAAGTACTCATACATAAGTTATCTCATTATTTCTGACTGAATTTAATTAAACATACAGAATTTGATGCCCTATAATTCTGTAGAGGATACTTGTAAATTCTCCAAATGTTGATTTCCTTTGTACGTGTTTTTTGTGCAGGTTATATTGCAGGGGCACACGAAGTCATGTTCTACATACACAACAAATGCCCATTTCCAATATGGCCAGCCACCGCACCCAACAATGGCCAGCCAGTCATAGCCGACGGTGGATTCTACCTTTCTCCAGGCCAGACCCGCCGTGTGGTGGCTCCATGGTCATGGAGCGGCCGTATCTGGGCCAGAACGGGCTGCAACTTCCCCGCCGGCAATTGGAAACCGGCCTGCGAAACCGGAGACTGTGACGGGAGGCTAGCCTGCAACGGACTCATAGGCACGCCACCAGTAACACTGGTGCAAGTGTCGCTTCAAGGTGACAAAGGCAGGCCCAACTTCTACGACGTGAGCCTGGTGGATGGCTATAACATCCCCGTCTCGATCACGTCCAGAGTAATAAACCCTAAATGCATCATCCAAGGTTGCTCCGAGGATCTGAAGAGGGTGTGCCCGGCGGAGCTTGCGGTGGTGAATCGTGAAGGAGAGGTTGTGGCGTGCAAGAGCGCTTGCTTGGCTTTTGACAACGACATGTTCTGCTGTAGAAACCAATTCGGAACTCCAGAGAGATGCAAACCTAATGTGTACTCCAAGATATTCAAACAAGCATGTCCTTGTTATTATAGCTACGCCTTCGATTCTCCTCCTCCGCTGGTGAGCTGTTCTTCCGCCGAGTATATCGTCACGTTTTGTCCTTAGGCTGGGGTTCTGATCAGGAGCAATCTTATAATGACATGATTTCCATGTAGAAATTAATTATCTTCTTCTTGCTTCAATTAATTTATATGTTGATACTGGTCAGTAATGGTTTATTGACTTTTATTGTCATGTATTATTTGTTCAAGGGGTCAATCTCCCCTTCTTCATAATCACCCTTAATATAGTACTTTATATCGATCAGTTGCAGAAAATTTGATACGAGATTTCCAAACGTTCTTTGATATATTTTTCCATGAGCAAGATATATATATTATGTTAGTCACATGAGTCGCCAAATCTGTTTCATGCTTTGATCTTTCGATTTTATGGCTTTCAGTGGTAACTAATTTGACGTGATATTGATGATTAGGATGTCAACTATGCTATATGTCAAGTAATTAATCATTTATTGTTGGCACATTATGTATTCAGGTTAATCATTTTTTGTTGGGTCGTCCTTACTATGTCCCTCTAAAATAATCTGCAACTGCACGGTATTGGTGAAATTTCGTAGAGATCCAATATTTTTCTGCTGGAAAAAATCTTTAGCACTCCCGTTGAAATTTTGTTTAACATTAATGTGTTAACAAAAAGTGAAATTAGCCTTTTCTCACTCGTAATCATGAAATCTTGATCACCCCCTTCCATTGCATGAAGTTCAAGATATATAGTAGATTTTTGTCATTATTTAAAAATAATAATATTTTTTATTCAAAGAAACAACAGACCTTTCTCATGTAGAAAACGGAATATTTCTCATTCAATTATATTCAACATGTGTTTCGAATTTTGGTTTTTTTTGTTTGTTTGTTTGTTGGGATGGGGGGGGGGGGTTGGGAATCTTCTGAGAGAGAACTCAGAAGAGAGAAGAGAAAAGGGTGGGAGAGAATGTAAACCCAAATAATTAAAAATAGGCTGAGCTGGCAAGTTTCATCATTGACCCAAATATATAGCCCAATTGCTACTCATTCATTTTATTTTTTTGAGTTAAAGTGCAAAAATCCTCATAAATTTTTTTTCAAAAATGTATTTAATATCACATATTTTTTGAAAGTATACAAATATATATGAACATTTAAAATAGATACAAAAATGCTAAATCATTAAATGTAACCTAACATTGTTACTTTTTATGGTGAGATTTATACATATTTAACGGGGAACCAGTTTCCTTGCTAAGCCTAGAGTTTAGCTAATCCTGCTAATCTTATCTGAACCGTTCAAATCTAATCCGCACGGTCCAGATTTAATTTTATAAAAATATATTTTTTTCTAAAAAAATTATTCCAGTAAATGCAGAATAAAAAATAAAAGCAATCTTTTAACTAGTATTTTTTAAAAAAATAATTTTATACTGAAAAAATCGTTATTTAAAAAAAAATCAAATCTGGACCGTTCAGATTCAAATCTAAACGATCCAGATAAGATTAGTAGGATTAGCTAAGCTCTGGGCTTAGCACTGAAACTGGTTCCATTTAACGGTGTTAGTTATATTTCATGGTCATATCATTCTCACTCATATTTAAAATATTTATGGTTATTTTTGCAAATTTAGAAAGCATGTGATATTGAATGTACTTTTACTGAAAGTTTATCGGTATTTTTGGTCGCCTAATTTTTTAACATTTAATATTTCATTATTAAACTATTATTGTTTGGGTTTGTGGGCTTCTCTTCGACCCAAAGTGATCGTACTTTGCAAGCATGCGTTTCAATTAGGGTTTCTATGCCCTAGATCCTTCGCCTCCTTAGGCGGCAGCTGCATATATATTGCGGCTTCACAGATGGGACTCGCGGTCTTTCTTCTTCCCCTCATTGAGTAGTGACCCTATTTGCCTATTCCTCAGTCTCAGGGCTCTCGTAGCGCTTCCAGCAGTAAGTGAGGTGTAATGTGTTGTTTGTTCGAGTTTTGTTTTTATTAATGACTCCGCAAAACTGAATGCCAATCTCTGAGGAGAAAACTGCAACAATATGATGGATAAATTCCATGATTCCTTTGTATTTAAGTCTCTGATGATTGGTTTATCTCTATTCTTTTTTTTTAATAAAAATCTGAGTGTTTTTACGGAAATTCTTTGTGGATTACAATCGAAGAGATATGATGATTTTTATATTGGTCCGTGTTTCTGAATTACCGTGACCGAGAATTACATAACCATTTTCTGATCTCTCTTTTGCCAGCGTTGCTCTTTCATCAATTTTCTTTCTATTTTTGAAGTTAAGGTAGAAATTTCGAGAATTTCAGCCTCCGTCGCTCTGTGATTACTTGCCTTGATGGCAATATACGCTATTCCGATTCAGAAATGAGCGGAAAGTTTTATAACTGATGAGAGCAGCGGATACCTTACTGGTCGACTTATTCTTACTCGGTGACTTATAAAATATTGTTACATGTACATGAGTATGATTCTTCTATTTTTTTTTTTAAAATGAGATTTGCGAAATATTGTTCCCATTGTTTTGGTTTTCTACTTGGCAGTGATGAATTTAGAATAAATTCACATGTCAGACTTCGGAGATTTTCGAAATCGATGAGAATGACAATTCTATATTTACTGAGCTTTAGTCTGATTGTTTAGACATGTTTGAATTTTCTTATGAAAACAATTACGGGTGATAGTGTTCCATTTCAGTTTTCTATTCTGCTGTGATGAATTTAGAATAAATTCACATGTCAGACTTCAGAGATTTTCCAAATCAATGAGAATGACAATTCTAAATTTTCTGAGCAGAAGATTGTTACCCCCTTCCCCTGTAAAATCAGTGATGGCAAGAGATTCCTGGGGAGTCTCGTACTTATAAATATCGACCAATCGGTATTAGCATAGTCTTCCATTAAAATCTGCTGGATTTGTCCTCTAAACACATAATCTTGATGGGTTAGATTGAATGGTTGAGTCTAGAATGGCCGATCTGTCATCTCTTGGCAGTGTGTGTGTATGCAAGTGCATGCTCGTGAAGCTGTGAGCTAAAAGCATAGCTGAAGTAACTCATGCCCTGCCCTATCAGAATACAGACTTCTTAATTAACCTTGCCACTTGATCATGAAGTCTTAATGCCCTGTAAAAGTGATTTGAGGTAACAGAAGATGGAACACTCTACTCTCCTGTGGCCTCATTGTGGCCTCATTATGCTCTGTGGCCCTAGAAGGAGAAAGATGGATCTGAGTGTATCCGGAGCACTATCCCCAGATATTAGTTGAGGCCATGGTTCACTAATGTGCGCATGCCATTTGTTAAATAACCTAGAATACACTCCATGAAACCATCTCTGACATTATCCTAGACTAATTATTTGTAAGCATATCATTATGAACTTTGAGATGCAGTGCCAATGCCAAATGGCTCGTGTAAACAAAAACTTAAGATTTCAAGTGCACCATGGATGACCGATGCCGCAAATATCAAATTATGGGACAAGACGAATCCTCAGCTTCCAGGCATAAAAGAGTTTTGAATGTTGCATTTAGACAAAAAGTGATGAAAATTTTCCCATGCCTGGAAATGTAAACTGCATGATCCCTGCTTTCCCGAGTTGTGTAAATTCGGGCCCTAAATGTACTGTTGATTACTTAAGGCATCCCAACGATTCTGTTTCTATTACTGAAACCTACCTGTTTAATCTCCTGGCAACTTAAAAAAGGTAGTCTCTAAACAGTATTGTGTAAACCAATTTCGGTGGGCAAAAGGACACAAACCATGAGACCGAACTAGTAGAAGGGATCACATCCCAAAGAGGAAAAAGGATCATATGGAAGATTGAGTGACATTGATAAAGGCATATAGCAACCATAATTTGCATTTACAAGAAAAAAAAGGAAAAATAGCACATTGACAGTGTATTTAACATTGGCCAAGCCAAAAGAAAATAATGGATATTGGCGCAATTGCACAGGTTGAGATTGGAAGTTGCACTTGATTATAAATAAATAGCATGCGAGCTAATAAAATATCCATTCCGTACATTTTATATGTAATCCTCCCACGTTCTCATCTGCATCTATTGGTTGTCCGACCAAGATTCTGTATTGGTAGATGATGAATACCGCAATGTTTCTTCCTTCTCTGTTCCGCTATCATCCTCTGTTTCTAACTTGCCTTTCATTCAACGAAATATCTCTCACAATTCTTTGCTCTCAACTTTAATCGCAATGGGGCACGAAATTGAACCTCTGAACATTTGAACAGGGCAAGTGTGACATCTTATTCGCGGCAACATCACATATTTTTCCCCTCGTTTGGAACAGGCAAGTGTGAACTGAGGAAGCTACTCATTGACTGAGAAAACGACAACAAATATAGAAGGGCTTTTGAAGATTGAACCGGAAGTTGAACTCCGAACTCCGATCAAGCTAGATATTCAGCCAATAATTCACTGTTCTTTTAATCTAAAGAAAAATGTAGTGGTGACTTCATCCCCATGAAGTCTATAAGCTAGAAATGTCTGAAGTATAAATCATGCACGTCAGAAAGGCACCCTCTTTCCACCACAGCCTACCTAAGCACGCACGATCATTTCACATTTCCGTTAACTTTTCACTCTGAGGCGCTTTTAGTTGAATGCATGCTTGTCACAATGA
>QFDD01004318.1:0-11649 GCA_006871305.1 Vachellia collinsii | reverse complement strand
GTGTATTGTACTATGAATCCCTTTCAAAAAGACTAGTACAAAACAATTCTTTGTGCATCTTGATAATGTTAGTATAGTGCCTTTGATACCCTAAATTAACCAATATATGCTTTTCTCATAGCTAATATATTTATTTTGAATCAGCATAAAACTCATTGCTTTTCTCATATGCCTAGTGTCCACACTTAAAAATTAACAAAGTAATATCATAAGGCATTGGTCACAGACATAAGCATAGTTGTGAATATTTTTGGTAATCCTTCTTTCTCCCATTATCACCTTGTTATGAATTGATTGCTTTCTTAGCATAACACCTTTAGATAACATATATTATAACCATATGATGTATGGCAAAGTATCAGATATTGAAACATATCTCTATATTATTGTCAAAGTCAAAGGACATCAATGGAAGGAAAGAAATCTTTTGTGACTCACACAAGAATGAAACATGGATTTATTCACTTACTTCCCGTTTGCGATTCCTTTAAGCACATGCAATATGAATCATATACTACAGTGTTACTCTAACATTATAAAAGTGTATGTCAATTTTAATCATATTAACATCATATAAACGTAGGTCTAAACACTCATAATATCTAAACCCAAAATCTTCATCTCTACTCATATTGAATGACATCAATTTTGAAGAATTTATTATCTAGCTATAGGTGTCATGGATGTGGTATCCATGATTCAATCCACATTTTTCCTAATGGATTTCATATCAACTTACTACACTTTTTAAGTTCAAACGACATTTAGTTTGTGTTTCTTCTCTACCATATTTGCACTTTTATTGCTTTGATGGTTAATATAAATTTCTCATCTTCGCACACTCATTATGAGTGTTAAAGACGGTCACTCATGTGAGAGAGCCAACCTCATCTATTTGTACAATATATTAGACATTGTATACTTACACATGTGAGGCCATATTGAAATATCTATTACTTCACATCCTATACTTGTTAAAGAACTCAACATGTTTCTCATATATGTCATTAGCTTTAGGCCATTGTATTAAAACTCGAACCGAAGGCTGGGTTGACCTGGGAATCGGTGACCCGATCACCTAATCGGTTCAATCAAGGCCATAACCTGAAAATTTTTTACCAGGGGTGAACCGGTTTGACTTAGGGTAACCAGCTCCTAACTTGAGCAATCCGAGGCAACCTAGTGATAATTTAGGTTAGGTTTTTTTATTAAAAAAAATATGATTTGTTTCACTTTTATTTTAGTGAGCTTATACTACTGTTAACTGGGTTCTTTGCTTTATTTTATCATCATATTGGGGATTTCTTACTTTTATCTTTTGGATTACTAAATCAAACTACAACTAACTATTAGTAATTATATTTTAGTGTTTCATTATTTTGCTAGTTTGTAGCTTTTGAAGGATTGTAAGAATGAATATATATTCTCAATGTTGTATTTTATATTGCTACAATCAAACAGTTGTATAAGATATGTATACATCAAAACATTATGTATTTATTGTCATTTTTATTTAAATATTATGATATTAACTTGTTCATAATCAAATACGAGTATTTTTATTAAATTATATTATTTTGATATAATAAATCTGACTCACGAGTTGACTATAATTTGATTTACTAACCTTTGACTCACTGTCTTGACCGACTCAAGGATCAGTCTGGGTTTTAATATCTTGCTCTATGCTTTTTCAGTGAACTTTGCATAGGAACTTATTATTTAATAACAACTTTATCTATTACAATATCTCTCACATTCCTATACCTTTGTATCTAGTAATATTATACTTAGCTTTCATTTAGGCAATGACTGCAGCATTTTTACAATGCATTAACACTTGATTTGACATCTAATTTTTAAAAACCAAGATGGTTTTCAAACACTATCAGTCATATAGCCATTTGTACTACTATGGTACATGCTTTAAATGAGCATAATCAATATACCCTAACGTTTACCTAAGACTTTTTGTGGAATATTCCAATGTCTTTAACAATGGTTTGGATTATTACCGATTAACAAGTCCAGTCACAAAAATGATATCTGGTCTTGTACATATCATTGCAACATTAGGTTACCAACAACATTTATATGGATACCCTTTCATTTTCTTCTATGCAAATTCAATTCAAGGATAGCAATCAAAGTTCAAACTCATTCTTGAAGTCACTAGGGTATTCATTGAAGCATAGTAACTCATAGTGAACAACTTTAAGTACTTTTGTTTTTAATGTAATTCTCTTTTGCTATGGACATTATTCTTCTCAGGTTATATCTTTGGATCTCAACTCCAAAAAAGCATATTGCTTCACAATTTCTTAAGTGTCATACTTTAATAAGTATCATTAAATCAAATTATTTCCGACTAATAGTATTATCCATGTAAATGGATAATGTCACAAACCGTTTGATAATGATTTTCTTTAACTAATTTGAAAACCACATGAGGTTACCACTCTTATTTAACCTCAAACACCATTTTCTAAATGATTGCTTTAGTCTATAAAAGGATATTTACAAAAATGTATGAGGCTACTATTATGTGAACCCTCAAACACCACATTTAGTGAAAATTGACAATTATAACATGTAGATTTCTTCATCCAAATCACTACTTGAGGTAAAGGTTTTAAATCTACTTGATGAAAACATAAATTCAATGGCTAACTATTGCTAAGATAGTTTTATTTGGGCATACAACATGCAATGAGGTATCTCCATAATATTTACCTTTCTATTTGTGTATACATTGTTGTAACTTATTTAGTTTTGTAGTTGCCAATTGATCTATTAACTTTTTTCTTAATCTTGAGAACCTATTTGCTCCCAATGAACTTTCAGCCTTGTGACAAATCAACTAATTTTCGAACTTGATTCTTTCTTAAAGAATCAATTCCATTTCCCATTGCTTTCTTCCATTTTTCATTAGTATCAGGTAATGACCTCTTTGTACATAATACATGTTACTATAAACATTTTTCTTGGTTACTCCTTCTTAATAAGCTTGTTGTTTTTCTTTTTCATATGTTGTTCAATGTATTTTGATTAATTGTTTACATTTACAGCTCCCGTTTACAAAGATGATTAAGCATATATGTCTTGTTCTGTACTACCTTGTCTTTGTGTCTCATTAAAAGATATAGTACAATCAATTTAACTCTTGTGTGAAAAATCATCCATAATTAACATGGTACATTTTAATTCTTTATAGTCATAATTTCAACTTCATTTTTACTTATAAAAACTTCACCCTAATAAGCTTCCACTTGCAACCACTATGAGAAGTCGTGAATTTAGGTTTACGGAAACTTAAGTACGATTTGCATTTCAATCACAATTCATAGGGTGAGCAAGTGACCACTTTTGAGGGCATATAGTTAAGTTCAAAGTCACATACAGTTGATGAAACTTGATTTGTTTTTCTTATGGTTTATAGAGTTTGAGCCTTGTTGACTTATTTGCAAGGAATGATTCTTCACTAAATGGCTAATTCTCTAGGAAATAAAGCTTTTAACCTCATTTATGTTAGCCTTCTTAGTGTCAACTTGATGTGAACTCTTTTTAAAGATTTTATAATTTAGGCTTATAGTGTAAAAATGTGAAAGACCTATTCCCCAAGTGA
Source organism: Vachellia collinsii (assembly GCA_006871305.1). Classification (NCBI taxonomy): domain Eukaryota; kingdom Viridiplantae; phylum Streptophyta; class Magnoliopsida; order Fabales; family Fabaceae; genus Vachellia; species Vachellia collinsii. The sequence continues at coordinate 8,024 of QFDD01004318.1, read as the reverse complement.
AATCTCTTTGTCCAAAGGACTTATAAGTCTGCAGATGTTCATTTTCAAGCACCAAATACTTTTTTGCATCATTATGGTTTAGTTGACTTTCATAAGCTCCTAGTTGGAAAGAAGCATCTGAATGAACAACTTACCCTTATTGTTCTTTTCAATAGACATGATCAATTTCTTTAATTCTCTTAACATGTTGGTAATCTCATGCCAATGTTGTATCAGGAAGTTTTCAAACTTAATTGTTTACCTTATAAATACTGCAGTGAAAGTACCTTCTAACTTCTCTTTTTGTGCAACTCATATGGCCATTGCTGTTGGATTTCTTTTCACATTTATTTGTTGGCGATAGCACTCTTTAAGGTAATTTGTGCTTGTATTGTTTTCCTTCTCAGGGCCATCTAGGTCTCATAATTTCTTCTATTCTGAGTTGAATTCTCAGCATTAACACTAGCATGATCCTTAGTGATATGAGATTTCTTAGATTAACCCTGTAAATTAAGAATTTGATTAGCTAAAACTCTAGAGAAACTTGTCTTTAGATCCTTAACTATAAAATGCTCAACAAAAGTTGATCAAACTTTTACAACATAATCGTATTCTATCTCGAATACTCAACACAAGTTAATACTTGCCAAAGAAAACTTCTTAATCATCAACTCAAAATAACTGAATATAATTTTGTCTATAAATAATGAAACTTACTAACCCTAATATGACTCAAAATATTAAGAAAAAAATAATATTCTAAGTATTTTAAAGATAATATATTAAATGGATTTTACAAGATAATATCATCTAATAGATATTCAAAAGATTTATTAAAAAAAGTTATAGTAAATCTAAAAAAAATAACAAATACAACATAAAATATCTAAAAAAAACTGTCATTCTTTATCACATCTCAGCTCTTGATGGATCTTTTTTTTTTTTTTTGTTGGATCTCCATCACTTTGCCAGATATCACTATTATGCCCATTATCCCCATTAAGATTATTAATTGCATTTTTGTTCTTGGCAACCTTTCTTGGCTTAATCATTAAAATCATCCCACTTATAGGGTTATTTGCAATTAATATTAAACCAATAACATATTTGATATATAGCACATTTAAGTATACAATGTCATATACTTGTATTATTCTTGACTAGAGAAATAATTACATCAATGGGTCTACAATTAGGAGAATACGTTTGTACCTTCTATCACATAGATTCCAATAATACTACTATTATATATCAAGAAGTTTATACAAGTACTTTAAATAAAATGTTCAATTATGACTTTTAGAAAGTTTCTTTTCTAAAAGCTCCCAATTAGAGAAAATATATGACATGAGATCCCACTTAGAGCATACAACACTTGTAGAAGATTCAATTTCCAAAAGCTCTAACTCAAAAGGAGTATTTGACATTTATTTCTTCATGTATCTCATTTTATTATTTTCATAACATCTTATTATTTGGGAATTGAGACAATATGATTGTTTCATCAAATTCTTGGTTTATGTGATTCTATCAAGTTCAATTTTAGTCAAATCAATCTTTAAAAGGTTAAGTGTTTATGTTTTCAAACTAAATTTGATATGTTTTCAATAATCATTGTTTGATTAAGTTTTTATGAATATCATATTCCTAACAACATGAAACAAGTAATCCCATCTTAAGTCAATAATTTCTCGAAAGTTTCTCTATTTCCTTGAATAAGTATTTTAAATATCATATGCAACGTGTCTTTGTTCGCTCTGAGACATTTTTTTTATATTTTATCATTTGTTCTCAAGTCTTTTACAATTTTAAGTGTTAGCAATTGAACTGGGCTTTAAGGTTCCTTTTCTCTCTTGAGAAGAGCTTCTCATTTCGTACTCGAGGTGCATCTCTTCCCTAAATTTCACCTTGATCCAAGGTTTGAGTATTAGGAAATTTATCTATTTTAGAATCCCTTTCACTTTGATCAAATACTACCTCTCTAGTACTTAATATTTCACTTTCACCTCCTTTGAGGATTGTCTGAAAGTGAATCTTGACATGGTCTTTCTTAAGATTATGGAGATTCAGGTTTTAGTTCAAGTTCATCTTCCGGATTCCCTTCCTCTTACACCTCTTGTTCCATTTCAGGATGAAATGAAACTTACTTTGAATCATCTTTTTCTTGATTCAGGTTATCTATTAGAGTCTCATGCTCAAACACAAAAATTGGATAACTTCTTATGGACTCAACACTCAGAGGGTGTTGCCAATAGCTTATTCCTTTTCTGATTTACCACTATGTAGTTCATACTTAAGTTTAAATTCCACCACTACATTTAAAAGAATAAAAATCCTTGGTTAAGTGCTTTTAGAACTCTCTTAATTCACATTTATCACAAATAAGAATATTGCAAATAATTATAAATATTTTAAGATTTTTAAAGATAAATAATGGTTGGCTCAAAATATATGGTCCCAGCTAATTTTTTTTCCTTTTTGGATTTGGGTCAAATAATCCACAACCCTAGCAACAGTACATAATTTCTTTTATTTATTTCATTTAAGTTAGGATGAAACTAATGGCCTAATTGTTTTAATTTTTTAAGCGATCAAACAACACTGTTTTGGTTGGAGGGAGGTTGTCTTCAAACCACATGAACTGGGTCAAATTCATTGGATCTGAAAACTTCTCTCATCCGTAACTTCACCGTTCAACCTCTGTTTTTCACTTTCATGGTATCGAGATCTACATAATGGGACAAATTTGTGCTAAATCGATTTTTATTTTCACAACCAATCTCATAAACGAAAAAAATTGTTGTACATGGGCATATCCCGTTGTTGTTTCACTGTCTCCTTTTTGCTTTTGGTCTCTAAAATTTTGGAATTTCTCTATTTCACACTTGCGCAATAGTTTCATTGCCTAAATTATAGGATTTCTCATATTATAATCTCAAATTTGAAACGGTAGGGAACAAACACTTAGATTGAACTTTATAGGAAGGAAATCTCAAAGATATAATCATGAAGAGTGTAATAATGATTTTTAGAAGCATATAATAGTAATGAGCACAAAGAGTGATAAATTATATAGGAAGAGGAAAGTTATCATTCTAGCATAAAAAAAACAAAACATGCTCTGATACCACTGAAGGATTTAGGGCATACATGGAATTCAATTAACTCACTAAGTATCCACATGAGAATTGGAGCATCGATACGGACACCAATTACGTTATACAACAACATCACCATAGGAAGATGTAGAGAATCCTAGAGAAGAAAAGTTATGCCCCGTTTGGTTCATTGTAACCAAAGGCTTGGAAGTGGAATTGGGGTGGGAACCTAAATATAAACCTATTTGATAAGATGCAACTAGGTTCCATGGAATTGCCAGCTCCATCAAATGTGGGAACTACCAGTTCCTTGGTAACCTATGAGAACTAGGTTCTTGTTCCATGGAACCCAAACTTTAGACCATTTTGCCCTTGTTATGACAAAGGGATACAAAGACAGCGAGGTGAGGAAGTAGATGATGACGGCACCATGGTAGTGGTGAGGGTTGTGATGGTAGTTAAGACAGTGACAATGGTGAGGATTGCGACGACAGGTTTAGGTCCATGTTTATCTTCCTCACCTTACACATAATACAAGCTTTTCTAGATCTGGCTCTACCATCGGTGACAATGTTAAGGCGATGTTTGAGAGCATATTCTTTAGATCTGCTCTCTCTTTGGTGAGACTCATGATGTCGTCTCCTCCATCTCTGTGAACGCTTCATCCTCCTCCTCCTCAACACACATGACAACGGTTGGCAGAGACACATGATGTTGTCTCCTCCATCTCTGTGCACACTTCATCTTCCTCCGTGTTCGTGACATCGATGACTCGCGATTTGTTTCAGATTTCATATTCATGGATGCTTAATTTTTCCTCTTTTATGTAAAATTTGTTGATTGATGGTGGTTATCTACAAAATTTCGTGTTTGAATATGGTGTTAAAGGCTGAAATGAATGGCAATGGAGCTTTACGATAGGGATGGTTTCATGTTGGTGGTGAGCTTGGTGTGTGAAGGGAATGGGATGAGTTGTAGACTTGAGGATATTTTGATTTTTTCACAATAAAATTACACATTTTGATTAAAAAATATATCCCTCTTCCACCACTCTACCAAATGTACTTTTAACCCTACTTTTACTTCTATTTCCACTTCCATCGAAATCACTTATGCATACCAAAGAGGGCATTAGAGAAGTTACGCTCATGGGAGTAATTCTTTTTCATCTGAATTACTTCTGAAAATTGACTCTTTACACATATATATTCCACCACTCACGTACAAACATAAAAGAAAAAAGCTCCCTCTATAAACCCTTATGTTGATATCTGTGTTTTGATGATGACAAATGGGTTTTGTGTTTTGCACGATTTATAGTTTAGAAAATATTTTTGAAAAAAATTTTCGAGTATGATCTTGCATACTTGAGTACTGTTGTTGAAAATAAAGTTTTATGCACAACACTTTTGTCAACACTCGAGTATAAGGATGAGTATTGCATAATACTTCAGTACTGAATACTCGAATAATGACTTCAAAATCATGTGTAAAACTCAACATTTTCAAGCATACTCGAGCATGAAGAAGAGTATCCGTCACAATACTCGAGTATGAGGATCAACACTTGAGTATTGAGCCAAAAAGAAGAATACTCTCAAATGTACTTGAGTATGAATGCAAGTGGTAGCTTTCAAAAGAATGACAACACTCGAGTATTGATTATAATACTCGAGTATCGAAAGATTTCATGGAACACTCCCAAGCATTCTCGATTATGAAAAGAAGTGTTGTGTAGAAAAGCTCACAACACTGAGTATTGAAGGTTTTTGGCAATACTTTCAACAACACTCGAGTAGAAACAAAAGTATCTGTTTTCCTAAAACCAACAACACTCGAGTATTGGCTATAAGCACTAGAGTATGGTTGAGAGTATTGATTCCTAAAGCCTTAAACAATACTTGACTATGGATTATAACTCTTGAGTATTGAGCAACACTTACAGATAAACTCGAGTACCATTGGAAGTAAAAAAAATTCTCTCTTACACTTCCAATAGAACTCGAGTATTATCAGAAGTATTATGAACACTCGAGTATTATTTTAAAAACTTGAGTATATCCTCATTCATTTAATTTTTTACTGAGACAATTTTCAAACAACTGATAAGTATATAATTCATCATGTTAATTCATATATTTTGGCATGGAAAGTAGGGATAATTAGCTTAAAATATTGAGTTTTTGATAAATATAATGTTGCATTGAGCATGAGGAGATTCTAGGAAATAATTACTTTATTTAGTGAACTTATTGTTTTGGGACTTAACTGTATTTTCTGAAATTGCAGGGACTGAAATAGAATAATTACAAGTCAAATTTATTGCAGAAAAGGACCCAGAGCTATGTTATGTGTTTTGATTAATGAGATTAGGGTTTCTTTAGGTTAAAGGGGTAAGGAGTGATGGTGGAAGCAAAAAAAGAGGAGGAAAAATGGACATTAAAGAGGGAAGGCTTAAAACACATATTTTCAATATTTGTGGAGGAGGAGAGGTTTAGGTTTACATCTTCATTCTTTGTATGGAGCCCTAGCACCCATTCCACTTAATCTCCAACCACAAATTCGTCCAAACCCTTGATGTTCCAAAGGGTAAAAACCATCATCAACTCCATTGCTTATCTTCATCTTCTGCAACACACAAATTCCAGATTTAATGGCTGATTTCTTCTCTTTCTTTCTTCCTATGTATTCAGCTACTATGAGTAGCTGAGCCTTCTTTATGATTCCCTTAATGTGTAGTAATGACTTGAGCTCATGTTCTTCATGGGAGTTCTCAATAGCTCTTGGTTTCGACATTTACATAAGATAGTTTCAATTCGTTGTTGCTAGAACTTTTTTGTGTCAAGCCTTCAAAAGCTTGATGGTTGAGCTAAGAGCTTATTTGATTGACTTTGTATGATCCTCATTAGAGTAGATTTAGTTATGATAATGTTTGGTTGAGACTATTTTTCATCTAGTTGGGCTGAACATTTTTATTAATGTAATGGTAACTACATTTATGGATTGAAAGTAATTGAATGAGTTTTTCCTTTAAACCTCTTGCTGCTGTAATATTTCAATTGAAGCTTGGTTAAGATGTTTAATTTAAGTATTTTGAGGTTTGAATCTAGTGGTATCTAAGGTTTACCTCTTGGCTTAATTCATTGAACTCTTATCTTTAGTGGAGTTAGGAAGGCCAAATCTCAACTCAAGAGAATTACATTTTATTATTGTACATTTAATCCAAGATTTACTTTGAATTACTCACTGTTTGAAATCAATTGCAATTTGTCTATTTTCATTGTTACAGATCAAAAACCCTAAGAAGAATAGCTAGATTTAAATTCAGTTGTTTAATTGTTTTTTCCAATCAAGTTTTCAACAAGATTTCTTTTTTTTTAACTTTGATTGCAACATTAATATGTTTAAAAGCTTGAATTAAACTCATTACAAGCAAGGACCTAGGTGTGCAATACTATACTACATTTTATCACCAGTATTTTGAAAGCCTATACAACTAAGGGCGATTTCAACAACACTCAAATATTGTGAAACTTACTCGATCATTCACTTTAACTAACAGTATCTTAGCATGTCAGAAGTTCCAACTTTTATTCGTAATCTTTCCTTTTCATACTTCATCTATTTAAATCTTTTCTACCCTCATAAATGTTTCATCTTCCTACTTAGCAACAGGGCATGTGGTCTTCTAATAGCTTCTCTAATGTGGGTTCAACAGACAAAATCTCAAGCAACGACCATGCTGCTTGTTAGAGATATTCAAGACACAACGTTGAATAATAAAGCTGAGTGTAATGGAAGCGAAGCTCTTTCCAACAGATATTTATTACTATCCAACTATAAATAAAAGAGCATTCAAGACAGAACAGAATAGAACAACTACCTATAAACTCGCATTGATTAAACGTTCATCTACTTCCTCTGTTTTACTCTCACAATCATTAACATTTTAGTGTTTAGCATTCAATTCTTATAAGAGAATGTATATATTGTCAAAAAACATTGTTGTTAGAGAGAAACTCAAGATTGGGAAATCTTAAGAAGTTTGGTCAGTTTACAGAGATAGAGGATGAGAGTGTTCCTCTATTTTTTTATTGTGTAAGGGAGAGTGAGGCTTCTCGTTGTAAAGGCTTGAAGAACTTGAAATATTGTTGATAGTGGACTTGCAAATGTCAGATGTGTTCTGAAGACTGGACGTAGGTCAGAAGGACCAAAACATGATAAATTACTGTGTTGATTCTCTCCTCTAACTCTTTTGGCGACTTCTTTTTGAAATCTCTTTATTTGTTGTTTAAGTTTAAATTTTTAAAGGTTACCAATTCACCACCCCTCTTGATCTAACCCTATTCTAACACCTTATTTTACTTTATTCACATAATAACCCCATTTGTATTTGGGTTTAGACCCTAATCCACCAAGGGTGGACTAAGTATATTCCAACAGTTCCAATGTAAATGAATACGGTAGTCCTTTGTGAAGACTCTTGTCAATTTGCTTGTCTCTTAATGATGCCTTGTACTCTTTTGTGTTTGTGCTTCATATAAGTCTTTGATGAGGGCATTAACCTAATATGCTCTCAACTAGCTTTTTTACCAACATTTCCAATATAAATGTTTTGTGAAATCCTTCAATTCCATTTGGTCCAATCCATAGTTTCAAGTGTTTGAATTCTGTTTGGCATGGCTTGTGATGGCTCACAACTGATTTTATGAACCTAAAAAAGTAATTGAGACTCAAAACATTGTTCGGCTGGATTTTAAGAAGAAAGAATTTTTTGACCCAAAGTAAAGTTAAAGTTGAAGCTAATAAACTAGTTTTTAACAACTTTTAAAAATTGATTTTTCAATAAACAATCTAAATAAGTTTCTGTTAAATTGATTTTTGTTATAAAAGCATATTTAAACATAAATTCCACTATATTAATTTACTTGTATCACAACTTCAATT
>QFDD01004317.1:0-11767 GCA_006871305.1 Vachellia collinsii | reverse complement strand
TTCCTCTCTCTCTCTCTAGATTAAATAACACTGACAAAGATAAAGAAAGAAAGAAAATATGGAGTTTGAACAGAAACGGAGTAAATTAAGCTCAGTAATTATTCAAGGATTTGATAGGATCGACTACCAAGAGTAGCATACATTTTTGTTCTTTTTCTTTTTGTTGGCCTCTCTTATTCACATTGATCCTGTTCATTGAAAAGAAAACCAAGCATGAAAGAGAGAGAGAGAAAGAAAAAGTAGATAAGTCTTTTGAAAATTTAAGCGAAGAATCTGCACTTGATATCCGCAATCAATTCTGATGAGAAGATATATATGATTATGATCCATGAAATTAAATCCCACTGCATGTACAGTCTCCGAGACTTTTTGCCTCTACTGTGCCAGAAAAATATATATAGCCATCAGCTTCAAAGATAAGATTTTGTTTGTTACCTTATTAGATAAACCTTTTTCCGTTTCTGGCCTACCTGATCAGTGACACGTGAGAATATTAACAAAAATGACAATAACAACACCAAGAAGAAGCCGGAGAAGAAAAGCGGTGGAGCAAGGGCTCGCAAGAACATTTACCGAGGAATCCGGCAACGGCCATGGGGCAAGTGGGCAGCCGAGATAAGGGACCCACACAAGGGCGTCCGAGTCTGGCTTGGCACCTTTAACACAGCCGAAGAAGCCGCCAGAGCCTACGACCAAGCCGCCAAGCGCATCCGCGGCGACAAAGCCAAGCTCAACTTCCCGCCGGCTCGTCCGGCTCCCCTGGAACCTCCCCAGAAGAAGCAGTGCCTCGTCACCGGCCCCAACGACGCCGTACAGCTCAACCAAGAAATCTCAACCCTGGAACACATCCTCGGACTGGCCGACGACGACAACAAGAACAACGCTACTGCCGATGATGTTTCTCAGCCGATGGGAGCAGCCGCAGGTGGCTGCTTGCTCTCTGAGTGGGACCCAATGGACGATCTGTGGATGCTCAACGACATCGTTATGCATCACCTGCATAATCATAACGATGACTTCTAGAGTGAGTATAAGGAGATGTGTGTAGTAAGTAACAGTGGTCATCAGATATATAGCTTGAAGAAATACTGAAATGGATATCAGTGACGATATGTATGTATGTATGAAACTGCGTCGTTTATGCATATGGCTTTATCGTTGGTGAACTCAGTATGTAAGTAATCGAATGCTCGGTGTGTTGCAGATCAGGTCGTGTGGGAGTTTGTATGTTTGTATTTGTTTATTGTAATATATTATTAAATATATATATATATATAAAGCCCAGGCGTATGAACAAACTATATGGTGGTTCCATTGAATATATATATATATATATAAAAGGTGGCTGTCGTATGTGAAACTCTATATGCTTGGGAGGTGCATGTACGAGATCTAGTGAGGAAGATTGTTCGTTTAAATAAAAGCCTAGTTGATTGTATATTTTATTGAAAGTAGTATTATTAAAATGAAAGAGAGTGCGATTATACGTACATGCAGAAGCAACCAGACGATAGATCATATTAATTAATTAATTAATCAAATATGTAAAGCACAGAAAATGATGGGAATTGAATTTCATTCCAGATCACGCAACATATTGTATATGCTTTTCGATCCGCATAATGTGATGCACAGTACGATTTATCTTCGCTTTATAGTTTTATATTGAGGAACCTGGATAGCCATTTGTGTAGAAATATGAGAATTAATCGTCACGTACACGAGTACATTATTTGCATGCCTGTTTAAGTTTTATTTTGATTAACAGTGTTATTAACAAAATACGCTCGCGCAGATATATATATTTGCATGCAGCAGACAATCCTAGGCCTGGAACGGGAAGATATTGGAGAAAAATGTTATTTGGAACTCAACGTAATTCTCCCTTTTATTCTCCCTTCCATGGGAAAATGATAATAAAATATCATGTAAGGGATTTTACGATTAAATAGTCCCATAAATTTACGTAATTATTTTGAAATTATATGGAGTTGTAAATATACTAAGATGTAGTTGTATCTAACAACTCCATCTCAATAGTGTAGAGTTGTTAACGAAGTTTAACCATATATACGCGATTCCGTAAGATTGTTTAATTGTAAAATCTCTATATAGGAATTCGTCATAATTCTTCCTTTTATTTTTGAAAAACTTACCTTAGCTATTCAAATTCCAACACTAAACTCGTAATTATTGAACGTACTGTAAAAGGTACGTTCAGTTTTCTACTAGTCGTTTCATTATGGGACTTTCGGTTATTTTCTTTGAACGCTGTTAATTACTGGCAAAGTGCAGCAGGATCATGTAAGAGTACGTATAATCTGTTTTTTTTTTAAGAATGCCATACAAGTTTAGGAATTAGCTAGCTAAATTAAGCTCTTATTCACATACACAAACTTGAAATTTGGTGTGTATATGTTGTGGCAAAACCAATATATTATATTGTACTTTTCTCTCGTGCTGTTCATAAAGTATTTAATGTGTGTATATTAAATGGGCTTGATTTTGAAAACTTGTTATAGTTTAAAGTATGATCAATGAGATTCAAGATTTTCTTAACTATGTTGATTAAAATATATTGAAAGTAATTTATGAATATGATTAGATGAATGTATGTAATATATTCATCTAGAAAACTGCCCACCTTATATTATAGAGACTTTATTGGACCCCCAAGGTGAAACTCATATGTCATAGAGATTAGTAATAACACTTCACTCAACTTCTCCGATCTTACAGGCCAATTAATTGGTGAAACTTGACTAGCTTCTTCTGCAAGGGTAAGAAAACTCCATTAAATATTCTCCAATCAATAAACCTTCCCCAATGTTCTGTTGGTCAATTATGAACTCTCTCACTCACTGATGCATGATGGAGAAGAGAGAGGAGAAAGAGAGAGGAGGGAGGACAGCAAAAATGAAGGGGAAAATCAAGCCAATAGAGGGAGGAAAGTAACCTCAAGGGTGGGGGGAATTCAATATGTAATATTATTCAATTCATAAGGCGTATAAAATAAATAGGTTAAGGTGCTATTTATAGACCTCAACAGATATAATTTAATAAATTAACGACGAAACATTCTAAGATGCAATTAAGTGAATGAGGGTTATATAACATTTTAGAATGCCATTACAACAAATTTTAACAATCAAATTAAAATTGAAATCAAATACTCCCTGGAAAATACTAAATATTTGAAATATTTAAAATTCTAATTAATTATTTTTCTGCATCCCATCACTTACTGGCAAACAATGTGCCCCTTTGTAGTTAACTTTTTCTCCGGCATCAAACTCCATGTTTTACGTATTAATTCGAACAAGAAAGGGATCATCCCAGTAAATTAGTTTATTATTAGGTAGCACCTCAACTTATGATTATCGGTCCCGTTTTTCTTGTGAGCCCTCTTCCCAATGGGAAAGTTGAAATAATTATAAATTTCCTTACAATTATATCCATTAACAAATTGCATCTTTACCGTTCAGAAAACTTTTGAAGAATTAATCAATGTTGGGATTGCCTGATAGTAATAACATCTCAATCTCTAGACAAACACACACACACACACACACACACACGGGAGCGCCAGACAATGAGGGAGGAGAAATCCCTTTAGTGGTACATGTTCCATATTCTTGAAACGTACTAGCTAACACAATAATTATTTGACTAAGACTACTTTAATTTCAAAATTAAAGAAACGAAATTTGAAAAGAAAACCTCACTACCTTTAACGTTTGTGAAGCATTGTTGACTATTCGCTTACTCACACTTACCCATACCACTATTTATCCTCCTTGTTTTCATTTCATCCATTTCAACAGATAAATTGTTTTTTTTTTTTCAAACTCGTACAATCTGTGTTAAAGAGACATTAACGAACCAACGTTGGTTACATGTTGAACAAGAGATTGATATTTTATTCTAGTCATAAGAGATAATATTGTACATGTTCTATATGTTCTATAGGTAAAATTTGGAATCTTCTTTATTCTTTAGATGGGAACTTCAAGCTATACCATGCATGTCTACATGAAGCTAAGTCTATATTTCAACAAATAAAACTTTAAAATTTTTAAATAGTAATAGAATGATATCACTACAGAATAAGGGTGATTTTGTAGCGGTTTCTAACCGCCACAGGAGTAATTGTAACGGTTCATTAAGCCGCTGCAAAACTTACCGTGGCAACATGTTTAGTAACGGTTTTAGTGAATCGATGCGCACACAAGAAAAACCGTTACTAGTTTGCAACATTTAATAACCGTTACAAATGGAAATGGTGCAGCATTTTTAGCGGAAATAAAACCGCTACTAATATTTAATTACCAAAAAAGAGGAGAAAATATTGTAGCGTTCAACGAAACCACTGCAAAATGAAAAATTAAGAAAAAACAATAGTAACAGCTGTATAACCGTTACTAATTTTGAAATGAAAATAGATTTGGCGCCAAATATTAAAAATTTTGAAACTTCCTGCCAATATTTTGCAGCGGTTTAAAACCGTTACAAATGTATCCCACAGAAATTAAAATATCCCACCATATTTCTGTCATGAGGACATTTGTAGTAGTTATAAAACCGCTACTAAAGTTTACAAAAGATTTTAAAAAAATTTAATACTTTACTCGGAATAATTTTTTAATTATAAAAAAATTAATTATAATTATATAAAGTGGTTTATTATAAATGAATAATTAATTAAAATTAAATAATAGTAATTAAATACCAAATATTGTTTACTGTAATGATATAAAAACCTGAAAAAAAAAGATTAGTATATCAAAAAGAATATTAATAAATTAAATAAAGAAAATTTGCATAAAAAGGATAATTAATATTAAATAAATACAAAATGAAGATAAATTATTAAGAACAATACCTACAATAATTGTCATCGTCAGAAATTTTTCAGCCTAACCTTAGATATATTTAAAAGAGATGAGTAGAGGAGGAAGCCAAAATAAATGAGGGAAAAGGGAAAAGAGAAAAGAGTAGGAAACGAAATGGGGATGGAAAGGATATTTATAGGATGTCTGGCAGGAATTAGCAGCGGTTTTGGTCAATGTTTCTTGCAACGGTTTATTTTGCAGCAGTTGTTTTAGTAGTAGTTTATGCCATGATTATTAGTAGCGGTTTATAGGTGTTAGTAGCGGTTCAAAACCACTACTAAAACACTATGTTGAAAAAAAATACTTGAAACAAATTGCATATATATATTACTAACCTGAATTATTTATTCGGCATCATCTGCCTTGACAAGGGGTAAATCTTTATCTCCTTCAGGGAAGAAATTTTCAAAAGCAGTAGGATGGAATGGCTCCGCCACATAGATAATGTGTTCATCATTATCACCCATGTCATAAAGATCTCTAGGCTTAAGATGAACGACCATACTCTAATATTTATACTTCTCATCTTCTACATAATAAACCTGTTGTACCTCTGATACTAGAATGTATGGTTCATCGTCTGGAGATTCACCTGTGTTAATCAGTCTTTAAAAATTCACAGATGTGATTCCCAACTTATCAGTAGTGAATCCACGAGAAGTTGTCGTATTTGCCCAAGAGCACTTGAAAAATGTGACGGAAAAAGGCCCCTGATAATTTAGTTCGATTATATCAACCAATTTCCCATAGTAGGGGACACCATCGATATGCATGTCACAGTCACTGTTGCTCGCATAACTTCTTGTACCAAAAGTGCCAAAAACTCTAGAATTCTGGGTGAGAGAGCCTTGGTCGTGTGAAACTGTGCATAACTTGAACCCATTAATATTGTATGCAGTAAACCGTTTCGCATACTGAAGGGGGCCAATTACAAGGAATGTCAAATCAACTGGGTAGGAGTTGTTGTCATGGCATATTTGGTGTGCAAACCAACCAGGAAATTCTCTATGCACCCTTCTATATACCTCAACAGATGTTTGTGTCCGGATATGTAGTTGACACTTGACATAACTTCGGAACTCTCTATTATGATTAAGCATGATATAAGTGGATATATAATTTGAATTTATAAAATTACAAATTAGTATTGATACTCACTGAATGAAAGGATCAACTTGACTGTAGTTGATCAGGACATGCCTGTGTGCTTGCAGTATCTCATTAGAAGTGAGGTTGAAGTATTGATGTTCTCCAATTGGTCTCCCAACAGGAGGGAACAAACTCGTCGATGATAACGGACCAACATCATCAGGGCAATCATAAACACGAGGACGACAGTTGAAAGATGTCTCGATGTCATCAAAGTACCGTGAGTAGAAGTTGAGGACCCCATTTCCTATATAACATTATGCTATTGAACCCTCTGACCATGTCTTATTCCTCACATATGACTTCAACTTCTCTAAGAACCTGTGATAAGTTAATAACACGAAGACAAATTGGTAATTAGTAGTGATATATCGATGTGTATGTAAATAATGCGTGCGAACAGTTTTTAGCATGCATACCTTTCAATGGGATGCATCCAATGATATTGAATTGGACCACCGAGTTTTGCCTCTTCAACAATGTGAACGGTGAGATACACCATGACAGTGAAAGATGAAGGAGGGAAGATCATCACAAAATGGCATAATGTGAGAACGATATGCTTTTGCAGTTGATCCAACTCGTCAGGGACAAGAACCTTCTGGCACAGCTTTCAGAAGAATGAACAGAGCTGAACCAACACCATCGACACATCTAGAGGCAGTGTTATTTTTAGTGCCAACGGTAGTAATTGTTGCATAATGACATGCGAGTCATGGCTCTTTATTCCGGCTACCCTTCGAGACTGTAAATCTATGCACCTTGATATGTTGCTTGAATATTCATCAGGAACCTTAATTTTCTTCAACGTCAAGAGAAATATATCCTTGTTCGGCTTCATTAAGGTAAATTTTGCTGGTTGAAACCTGTCATTGTCTTCTAGCCAAGCATTGTGACGAATTTCCATGGACTGTAAATCTTTCCTAGCTCGGAGATGATCTTTAGACTTCCCAGATTTGTTCAGTAAAGTGTAAAGAATATTATCACACATATTCTTTTCAATGTACATCACATCAAGACTATGGCGTAGCATATTGAACTTCCAATAAGGCAAAGTGAAAAATATACTCCTCTTGTGCCATTGCTGAATTGTATCAACTTCTTAAGTGCTACGAGATCTTCTTCATGCTTGATATGCATCATCCTTCTTCTCAAACTCAATATAAACATCATCTAGCTGACTAAGAATATCAAAACCACTTAAAACGATAGGAGGTCCTCTTTTTTCTTGTTTTCCATTGAAACGATTCCTCTGCAATCTGAACTTGTGCTTCCGGTCAAGGAATAGATGATGACCCATAGAGCACAACTTCCGACTATATGGAAGGTGCATTAACTCTGCGTCAAAGTTACACAAGGGACAATCAAGTCCAATGTGCACGTTCCACCCAGATAATGTCCCAAGGCCCAGGAAGTCACTTATCGTCCACATCAAAGCTGCACGCAAGTTGAACAGTGACTTCTCATATGCATTGTATGTCTCAATCCCATCAGCCCATAATTCGACCAACTCTTTTATCAGAAATTGGAGGTAGAATCAATATCATTGCCCGGTGCTTTTTTTCCAGGGATGATTATAGATAAAATGAATGAGTTATGCTTTATGCACATCCATGGAGGCAAGTTGTAAGGAAGTAATACCACCGGCCAAATACTGTAACTGGTGCTAAGATTACCGAATGAATTAAATCCATCAGTCCCAAGAGCAAGACGTATGCTTCACGGATTCGCCGCAAAATCTGGAAATTCTTTGTCAAACTGTTTCCATCCCTCATAATCCCGCGGATGTTGTAGCTTTCCATTAGGATTCGTTTCAACAGCATGCCATCTATGTGCTTTATCGTTTTGGACGAGAAATACAATCTTGCAGCCTTGGCTTCAAAGGAAAATATCTCAAAATCTTTGCAAGTTTTTTCTTTTTCTTCCTCCCCTTTTCTTTCAACTTGTATCTTGAAGTGTTACACCATTTGCAAATTTCTTTAGTTGCATCCTCTCCCCAATAAAGCATGCAATCATTTGGGAATGCATGGATTTTTTTCATAATTCAAACCCATTTTATTGATTATTTTCTTTGCATCATAAAAAGAAGTAGGAATCGTTGCATCTGGGAATGCATCGATTAACAGTTCTAATATCATTGACATTCCCTTATCAGATATACCACATAAACACTTAATGTGGTACAATTGAATTAAAAAAAGATAATTTTGAGTACTTCACACACCTGGGATATAGAGCCTTGTCAGCATCAGCCATAAGTTCAAAAAAACCATGAGCTTCCTCGTTCCTCATGTACTGAGGTTCTGGACCTTGCACTTCATCTGGGATTACATCGTCATGAACCCCAAATGCATCACAAAGTGCATCATTGATGGGATCCCCATTAAGATATTCTTGCACTTCTATTTGTGAGATTCCAGGACTAGATTCTCTTACTATATTATCATTTTCTTCATAATATACCCAGTACTTATAATTTTGAGGGAACGACTTAACTATTAAGTGCTCCCTAACAATATCTTTAACATGCCACTTTTTGAAAATACATTTAGGACAAGGACAATAAATCTTACCATTAACCTTGCTGTGTCTGTCAGCAAAATCCAGAAAATTGTTCAACCCGGCCAAATATCGAAGGGATGTACAAGGAAGCTTGATCTATGATTTATCCATTGCATACAATTAAAAGGCCGCAATAACACTGATATAAGAAGTGTAATCAGAGAAGAAAGTAAGAAAGTAGGAGTTTTTGGTCGAAATGAGTCTTATATTGAAAGTTTCTGACGATCGTTCTTTAGCAGTGGTTTTGAATTGCTGCCCAAACCGCTGTAAATTTTCAATCGTTGAGATTTGCAGCGTTGTGAAACCACTACAAATTTCAAATTCAAATTCGCTTTGAAATTTGCAGCGGTTTTAAAATCACTCCAAAACTCAACGGTTGGAAATTTGCAGCCATTATCATTTCTTATTTGGTAGTGGTTTTTGAACCGCTGTTAACATCCCAACATTTGTCTTTTAATTTTTTATAATATTTCATTTCCCAAATTTTTTTCTTTTAATTTGTAGTAATTGATAAATTTCCAAATTTTTTCTTCTAATTTTTAATTGCTAAATTTCCAACTCTGTACATTATATAACACATGTAATTTAATTTTATCAATTAATATTATATAATGTTACTAATTAATTACTAGTGAAAATGAAATTTTTAAATTTGACTAATAATAATTTTAAAATTAATCAAAATTTTAAAATTTTTACAATATGTAAAGATGAACTATAAAAAAAAATCAAGAATTTGGCTGAAGGGGCATTGGGTCCTCCTGACCATCTGAATGATCGTCTATCCTTGGAGGCTGGGGATCAAGCTGAGTTGGTGGTGGCATGAAGATGTTCGACGTAACCATCGGCGGGAGCTGTGGAGGAGCAACACCAGGCTAAACCTGCTGAAATGCAATCTGGAGCATGAAATTGGCAACCTGCCTCCACATCTCCATCTGTGCTTGAGTTTGCACATGGGCCTACACCCGTGCCTGCACCTGGGCGTCCACTCGAGCCTCAAGCTGCTCTAGGACCTCTTCTCGGAGCTCAGCGCGTAAAGACTCTCAATTCACATCGGAATTGCTATGCCTCCTGGGTCCCGATGTGGTCGCCTGGGATGCAGCAGCAAAAGCTGAAGTCCTAGCTTCATATATGCTACTCCCGAAGACTCTGGTCCTTGTCGCCCCAAACTCGAAGCTTGGAAGTCACCCGGGGTGCCGATCACGTTCTTCTATCGCCGTTTTTAATGAGATAGTAGGGTCTAAAGCTAACCCCTGGGACTCCTTGAGCTCAGCATCAGTTAGCTGAACACGCTTTTGAAATAGAAAAATGATATTAAATACTTATACAAAATATAATAAATAATTAATAAACATTTTACACTTACAATATTTTGCTTAGTCTCCTCAGATAATGGAGTCCCGTCATTGTGCCTATGGGTGGCCACATACATATCCCCCGTATGTAGCCCTTCGACCCTCCCTCCTCACTGCGTCATCTTAAATAAACAGAATGAACAGATAACGACTAAAAAACAAGTAACATAAATTAATTTCATATTTACCATCTCAGCATAAGTGCAGGAGAATGACTTCGATCCTACAATATGGTGGATCATCTGGTGTGCGCGGCTTTGTGCAGCTCTCCTAGAGATTGCCATATAGCCCGGTGACCTCGTCCACCGGACAAATCTTGCCTAGCTTTTGGGCTGGACCGGGTCAGGCACGTCTGCTGCCACCTCCTGCGTAGTCCGTGTACCATCATGGTTCTTCGAGTGGTACAGGCGATTTCGCCTGTTCTTCCACCTCTCTCCCATCTTCGAGATGGAATAGTCCTTGTGCACATCGCGCATAGCAAATTTAGAATGCAACATTTAACATATCAAAGTTAATCAGTATTTCACAATAAAAGAATAACTTAATTTAAAGAAATATATTAAAATTTCACCTTCACTTTATTCTCCCAAACCTAATCCTTATCTTCTTTCCACACCCTCTTCCACATCTCGGCGTTGATGTCAAATTGGTCGTAGTTCCATCCTTGCTCAGACCGGTAGCTGTGGTACAACTGACTGGCATTCCCGATCGGTTGGTGTGTCAGCTCATTCCATGGCACCACTATCCGGTGGCCAACATCGAGCTGAGAAACATCTCTCAATGCCAGCTTCCTCTTATGCAACCTCCCTATCAGATCTGCATATTCCGTAAAAACATTAACATTATAAAATAAATTAATTCATCAATTTCAATAAAAAAATATAAATCTAAACTACTCACCCAGAATGTCCACTTCAAAGCTAGTGGACTGTGAAGCAGAAGGCCGTGGGAATCCCTCTTTCCTGGCGATATCCTCATCCTTAAAGTTTGCAGCCGCCTCGATTGAGATATCTCCAAGCTCAAAATCCTCGACGCTGAGATATATGTGGTCAAGATTGGCCTCAGCGCCAGCAGCCTTCGGAAACTCCTGCTTATCAGCACCACTCCAGTCCGGGATGTCGTCATGAGGGATCATAGGCTCCTTATCGGCTCTACATGTAGGATCAGGACTAGACATCTATAATAAAATAAAAAACAAAAATTAAAATACAGTAAAAAAATTAAAAAACAAATTAAATAAATTAAATATAAAATAAAAAAAATATAAATTAAAAGCTTAATTAAAATAAAATAACAAAAAATTAAAAAAATAGATTAAAATATATTAAAAACGAAAAAACATTAAAATATAATATAAAAACAATAAAAAATATAAATATAAAAGAATTAAAAGTCAAATGAAAAAAATTACAAAAATGTAAATAAAAATAATTTAAAAATATTTTGATCTATACATTTCTAGCTCTCTGAAGGCAACAATAGATTAATCTCTACTACCTCTTTAGCTCTTTGAAATTCTTTCGATGTGACGTTTTTGTGAAAATGAAAGGTGAATATATAGGACGAGGAATTAGTAGCGGTTTCATCAAACCGCTACAACTTAGCAGCGGTTTTGATGAAACCACTGCAAAATCGGTACACTTCTCAGAAAACACACAGATTAGTAGCGGTTCTACAAAAATCGTGGCTAAATGGGAGAGAATTCTGTGACTTTTCAATTTTGCATTGGTTTGTTTTGTAGCGGTTCTGTTAACCGCTACAAATTGGTGATCCTTCGTATTTTGCCACACTTTTTCCGAAATAATCGCT
>QFDD01004316.1:0-10615 GCA_006871305.1 Vachellia collinsii | reverse complement strand
ATGCCTTATTCCTTACATTTGACTTCAACTTCCCTAAAAACCTGTAATAAGTTAATAACATGAAAACAAAGTAGTAATTAGTGGTATATCAATGTGTGTGTAAATAATGTGTGTGAATAGTTGTTAACATGAATACTTTTCAATAGGATACATCCAATGATATTGAACTGGGTCACTAAATCTTTCCTCTTGAACAAGGTAAATGGTGAGGTGCACCATGACAGTGAAAAGTGAAGGAGGGAAGATCATCTCCAAATGGCATAGTGTGAGAATGATCTACTTTTGCAGTTGATTCAACTCATCATTGACAAGAATCTTTGCACACAACTTTCTGAAGAATGAACAGAGCTGCACCAACACTGTCGACAATCTAGAGGTAGTGTATTTTTGAGTGCCAACAGTAGTAATTGTTGCATAAGGATATCCAACTACCTTCTGAGACTGCAAATATATGCACCTTGATATCCATCAGGAACCTTAATTTTCTTCAATGTTGAGAGGAATATATCCTTATTTAGTTTTGTTAAGGTAAATTTTGCTGGTTGAAATTTCTCATTGTCATCTGGCCAAGCATCTTAACGAATCCCATGGATTGTAAATCCTTCCTAACTCGAAGA
Organism: Vachellia collinsii; assembly: GCA_006871305.1. Lineage (NCBI taxonomy): Eukaryota > Viridiplantae > Streptophyta > Magnoliopsida > Fabales > Fabaceae > Vachellia > Vachellia collinsii. The sequence continues at coordinate 9,998 of QFDD01004316.1, read as the reverse complement.
TGATCTTTGTACTTCCCAGATTCATTCAACAAGGTGTAAAGAACATTATCACACACATTCTTTTCAATGTGTATCATATCAAGACTGTGATGTAACATGTTAGACTTATAATAAGGAAGAGTCAAAAATATACTCCCCTTGTGCAATTGCTAAACTGCCTCAACATCCAAAGTGCTACAAGATCGTCTTCCGGCTTGATCTGCATCATCATTCTTCCCAAATGCAATATGAACATTAGCTATCTGACTAAAAATATTGGAACCACTTAAATTGATGGGGGTCCTCTTCTTTCTTGTTTTCCATTGAAACAATTCCTCTACAATCTAAATTTGTGCTTCTCATCAAGGAAATGATGATGACCCATGAAGCACCACTTCCGACTGTATGAAAGGTGCAATTAGTCTACGTCAAAGTTACACATAGGACCAGTTAGTCTAGTATGCACATTCCACCCAGATAACGTTTGAAAGCTCCGGAAGTCACTTATCGTCCACATCAAAGCCCACACAATTTGAATAGTGTCTTATCATATGCATCGTATGTCTCAATCCCATCTGCCCATAATTCAACCAACTCTTTTATCAAAGGCTGAAGGTAGATATCAATATCATTGCCCAGTACTTTCTTTCTAGAGATGATCATAGACAAAATGAATGAATTCTACTTCATACATATCCATGGAGGCAAGTTGTAAAAAACTAACACCACCGGCCAAATATTGTAACTAGTACTAAGGTTCCCAAATGAATTGAATCCATTAATTCTTTGCCAAACCCTTTCTAGGCCTCAGAATCTCATTGATGTCTTAACTTACCATCCGGATTCGTTTCAACAACATGCCATCTCATGTGATCTGCCGTTTTGGATGAGAAATACAATCTTTGCAGTCTTTGCTTCAAAAGAAAATATCTCAAAATCTTTGTAGGTTTCTTCTTTTTCTTCTTCTCCTTCCCTTCCGGCTTGTATGTTGCAACGCTTGCAAATTTCTTTGTTCACATCCTCTCCCCAATAAAGCATGCAATCATTTAGGCATGCATGGATTTTTTCATAATTCAAAGCCATTTTATTAATAATCTTTTCTCAACATAAAAAGAACTAGCGATCGCTGCATCAGGGAATGTGTCGACTAATAGTTCTAATATCATCGACATTCCCTTATTAGATATGTCACATAAACACTTAATGTGGTACAATTTAATTAAAAAAAAGATAATTTTGAGTACTTTACACACTTAGAATATAAAGCTTTGTCAGTTTCAGGCATAAGTTAAAAAAAAAAAACAATGAGCTTCCTTGTTCCTCATGTACTAAGGTTCTGGACCATGCACTTCATCTTGGATTACACCGTCCTGAACCCGAAAAGCATCACGAACTGCATCGTTGATGGGATCCCCATGGTATTCTTGCACTCCTATTTGTGAGATTCTAGAACTATATTCTCTCACCATATCATCAGTTTCTCCATGATGTACCTAGTATTATAACTTTGAGGAAATTGCTTAACTATTAAGTACCCCCTAACAATATCTTTAACATGCCACTTTTTGAAATTATATTTAGGACAAGGATAGGAAATCTTACCGTTAAACTTGCCATGTCTATCAGCAAAATCTAGAAAATTGTTGAATCCTGCCAAATATTGAGGGGACATACGAGGGCACTTGATCCATGAATTATCGATAGGAAGTACTTCAAAGATTGCAACAACAGTGACAACAAGAAGTGTGATCAGAGAAAGAAGTGAGAATGAGAAAGTTTTTGGGCAGGAGAAGGCTTAAATTGAAATTTTTCAACGATCGAAAATTAGTAGCAGTTTGACACAACTGCCTAAACCTCCACAAAAGTTGAGTAGCGGTTTGACAAAACTAGTAGCCGTTCAAGAACCGCTACAAATTTCAAATTCAAATTTTTTCATGCGTACAATTGGATTTTAAATTTGCAGTGGTTCAAATTTCTTAAAGTTTTGTAGTGGTTTATTACCGCTACTAAAATCCAAACAAATTTTTTATAAATTTAGAAATTAGAAAATAAATATATTATAATTATATATTATAGATAAATTAATTAATACACATTCAATAAATAATTAACAACCACATTTCGAAATTAGATATAAATATAACTAATTAAAATCAAAATTAATTTTTAAATAAATACAAATATGTGTTCAACTATAAATGTATTGCATAAAAAAGAATGAAATCAATCATCCAGATGACAGGCTGGGGGTCATCCTGATCCTCAAGATGGTTCTCTCTCCTAGAAGGCTGTAGGGGTTGGTGGTTAGGCTAAGCTGGTGGAGGCATGTAGAAGCTTGGCATAGGAGGGACATGTGGAAAAGTAGCACCTACTCTCGACTCGCTTGTATCTATGCCTGGACCTGCGCTTCCACTTATGCCTACACCTGTTCCTGGATCTTAGCATGCAGTGACACTCTATCCACATCAGACTCGCTATACCTTCTAGGTCCACATGTGGTCGCCTGGGACGTAGTAGCAGAAGATGAAGTCCCCAGCTTCATATCTACTTCACCCGAAGACAACAATCCTCATCTCCCTAAACTCGAAGCTTGGAAGTTGTACGGGTATCGATCATGTCCCTCCATGGCCACCTCAAGTGAGACAGTTGGGTCTAACGTTGACCCCTAAGATTCTTTGAGCTTAGTGTCAGTTTGCTGAATACGCTCCTGAAATAATGAAACAATATTAAATACTATTGCAAAATACAATAATTTTTTTTTAAAAAAATATTTAACTTACTATAATTTGTTCAGTCTCCTTAGATAATGGAATCTCGTCATTGTGCTTGTGGGTGGCCACATACATATCCCCGTAAATAGCCTTTCGACCCTCCCTATGTATTGCCTCATTCTAAATAAATAGTATGAAAAATTTAGATATATAATATATTTTATATTGATCATAAATAACAAACAAGTAACATAAATAAATTTCATTTTTACCATCTCAGCATAAGTGCAAGAGAACGGCTTCAATCTTGTAATATGGTGGATCATCTAATTGGAGCAGCTTTGCATGGCTCACTAGGACATAGCCCTAATCTCTGGCGACCTCATGTACCAAACAAATCTTGCCCAGGTTTCGGGCTGGATGGGTTAGACACGTCCGCTTCCAACTCCTGTGTAGTCCACATGCCATCCTTGTTCTTCGAGTGGTACTAGCGATTTCGCCTGTTCTTCCATCCTTCTCCCATCTTCAAGATGGAATAATCTTTATGCGCATCTTAGATAGCAAAGTTATTATGCAACAATTAGCAAATAAAAATGAATCAGTAGTTCATACAAAAATAATAACTTCATTTAAAAAGATATATTAAATTAAAATCGTAACTTGATTTTTTTTCTCCCAAACCCACTCCTTCAGCTCTTTACGGATCCTCTTCCATGTCTCAGTGCTGATATCAAACTATTCGAAGTTAGTCCCTTACTCAAAGAGGTAGTTGTTGTACAGCTGACCATCTTTCCCGGTCGGTTGCCATGTGAGCTCATTCCACAGCACCACTATCCTGTGCCCAGCATCAAGTTGGGAAACATCTCTTAATGCCAGCTTCCTCTTCTATTGGATCTGCATATTTCATTCCATCATTAACATTTCAAAATAAATTAATGAATTAAATTGAATAAGAAATTAAGGTTGAAAGTATTTACCCTGAACGTCCACTTCAAAACCAGTGGACCGTGTATCAAGAGGGCATGGGAATCCCTGCTCCCTGGCAATATCCTCAAAGTTCTCAGCCTCCTTGACTGAGATATCTATATCTCTAAGCTTGAAGTGCTCGACGTTGAGATATGTATGCTCCAGATTAGCCTCGGCATTGCTAGCATCTGGGATATTTGCATTAACACCGCTACGATCCAGGATCTCACCCTAAGGGATCATAGGTTCTTTGCTAGGTCTACAACCAGATCGGGGGCTAGTCATCTATATATTTTAATAATTAAAAAAATTATATTATTACTAAAATATAAATTAAAATGAAATAAAAAAATGAATAAGTAAATAAATATAAATTACAACAAAAGGTAAACAAAATCAAAACAAAAAAAAAATTGAAATAAATTACTAGAATCAACGGCAATAAAATTAAAAAAATTAAAATAAAGTACAGAAAATAAAGTGAAATAAAAAATAAAAAAACTAAATCAAAACAAACTACAACTAAAAAATAAATTAAAAAGAAATAAAAATAGAAAACTAAATTAAAATAGACTATAAATAAAAAAATAAATTAAAACAAAATGAAAATGAAAAACTAAATTAAAAAATTACTACAACATAATCAACCAAATTAAAAATAAAAACTAAATTAAAAACAGTAAAAAAACGAAATAAAAAATGAAAACCTAAATTAAAATAAATCAAGATGAATTAAAAAATAGAATACAAAATAAAATTTTGTATTATTTTTAAAAAATAGTGTGGGAGAGAATGTAGGGAATAAATTGTTGTTAGGGGCAATATTTTTATTTTTGGTTCTTCTGAATAATTTCAATATTTACGATCTTCACAATAAATATTATTTATTTGAGGTCCTTTACTCTAATTTTTTCTTTTCATTATTAGACTCTATTTAAATTGGATGCCTTTTTTTTTTTTGATAAGATAAAGACACTTCAACTAAAGCCTAAAGGGTCAACACCCATTGCATCATGTCTCAGAATAGCATCCAGCTCGTCAGATGATTGATGCACTTCATCCAAGCCAACACTTGACACTATCCCTTTCTTTGCAAGAAAATCAGCAGCCATGTTGCATATATCTCTAGGTATGTACCTCACCTTCACTTCCCAATCTGATGCTAAAATCAGCAGCCATGGATGCCATTTTGATATACTATGAGCTAAAAAATGGTGTAGTAATACGATGTCTTCCATAAATTTTTGAGATCATTTTCATGAAATTTTAACCTATTTATCCAAAATTAGCCTTAGGACCCATAACTTTTGGCCTTTACTCGCATAGACCAAATTAATTTTAGGTGCCTTGAAAATAAATTATGCGATTGAATTTTTTAGCAATTTTTCTAAAATTCATCCTCTGTCACTACAATTCGATATTTGTTTGGATTATGATCATGATAAGGTTTTCAATTCTACAGAATTATATATATATATATATATAATAGTGAAAAATCTACAAGATCAACAATTCAAGCATTAGAGTTATGGCACTTGGTTTGTATTAGGACGCCTTGTTGCCGCTGGTGACACTTACAGTAACTCTTAATTAGCCCTCCAAAAAACCCCCCAACCGAACACTATCTACTTTATTTGTTTTTTTCCACTGAAAACCAAAACAGTATCGACTAATTACTCCTCTAATCCTATTTATAAGCCACTTCCAATATGTTTCATACAGATCAAGGAAAACCTTAAATTGCATTAACTCTACCATAAAGTTCATCAACTTTCTAACTTTATCCCTATTTAATATGCACTATAATATATAAGAGCAAAGTTAACATATATTAAATGAAGGGTAAAATTGTACATTCACATAAAAATTTAATGCAATGACTTATAAATAGAACCTAATAAAACATTCTCTCTCTACTTCTATAAATAGGACCAAAGGAGTAATCTGTACATGAAACATCCATTTCAACGACGCCCCTCGCAACCATAATGCGTGTTTATTATGTATAAGGGTTACATGTGTGTGTGGAAACCAGTTACAGTGCTAAGCCCAAAGCTTAGCTCACTTTACTAATCTCATCTGGACCGTTCAGAGTTGATTTTTTTTTTTAAATAATGATTTTTTAAGTAAAAAATTATTTTCAAAAAAATAGCAGTTGAAAGATTGCTTTTATTTTTTATTCTTCATCTATTGAAATAATTTTTTTAGAAAAATATAGATTTTTATAAAATCAAATCTGAACCTTCCAAATCAGATTTGGATGATCAAGATAAGATTAGTAGGGTAAGCTAAGCTTTGGGATTAGCACTATAACGGTTCCATGTGTCTGTATGTGTGTGTGTGTGATAGAAACAATTAATAACATGACTGATATAAATGCGAGGACGACATATACAAATTGAAGTAAATTTGATATCATTGCAGATCAGAGAGAGAGAGAGAGAGATCAAAATGTGGAGGCTGAAGATAGGAGAGGGAGGGGAGGATCCTTACATATTCAGCACAAACAACTTCACTGGAAGGCAGATATGGGAGTTTCATGCTGATGAAGGAACTGCTGAAGAACTTGCTGAGGTTGAGGCTGCTCGTCAAAATTTCTACAACAATCGATTTAACCTCAAGCCTTGTGGTGATCTTCAATGGCGTTTTCAGGTCTCTTTGAATTGCTTCATTTCTTCATCTTTTGCCCATTAATTCAGTCCATCCGATGATGTTTCACTTTTCTTTAAACCCTATCCACTGTGTGTGTCCATTTTTCTCTATGGGTTTTTTTTTTAAAAAAAAAAAATTTGCCTATCCATCCAGTTACTTTGTTTGGAGTTGATCTGACCTTATTTACCCTCACTGGTCAATAAGTTACAGTTCTTTATATATACAGTCCCTTTTTATATCATATTACAAAATACCTGTCCGGTCAGGTTGATACGGAAAAACAGTGACCTAAGCATTGGTTCGTCGGGTTGATAATGCGACTTGGAGCAAATATGACATGGGATAACCCATTGTAGTTTTTGCTCAACCTCTTATCACTGCTTAATTTCAATCTCTATCAAACAACTCTCACACTTACCAATAGGCTCTGAAGAAAGTGCAGCAGCAAGTATCTTCACGCTCTAACTTTTCTTTTTTAATAATCGGGTTGATTCAGTCTTTACCCCTTTAAATTTGTCATTAGTTGGTTTTGGACTCTTAAGATTAAAATCATCGATTTTGATATTCCAAAGGACAAAATGGTTCAAATTTTTATTAAATTATAAAGACTAATGTTTTAAATAAATAAAACTTTAAGGATCAAAACCATTTGTTTTAAATTTGAAAAACCAAAAACTAAAATGATAAATTTGTGAGACTAAATATTATATTAGCCATTTGTAACCACATCAAGTCTTTGATTGTGTAGAAAGTGCATTAAACACCCAGTTAGCTTAATTATAGGATAAAAGTTCAAAAATACACTTTATCTTTTGCAAAAAGAGCATTTGGCACAATAAATAATTTTTGAGTGCAAAAATGCATACAATGATTAAAAAAACAAGCCTAAAACACCATAGACGTCAATTTTGACTAATACCGTTAAGTAATTTTTTTTAAATTCATTAAGACCACATTTTATTTAAGGCCTATTTAGGGTTAGAAAATGAAAAAAAAAAATTTATCAAAAAAAAGAAAATAAAATTTTTTCACTATCTTATAATTTTGTTTGAACAATCTTTAAGGTTTAAACTTTTTTTAGGATTCCAAAAATCAAAATTATTTAGCAAAATACAGCTATTTGAGGTCAGAAAGGCTACATCTAGATAAAAGACTAAGCATTTCATGTATATGACTTAACGGCATCAGTTAAAGTTAATGTCTATGGCATTTTTGGCCCTTTAAATTATTGTATGCATTTTTGCATCCAATAATTGTTTATGGTGCAAGATGCATTTTTTTCAAAAGATAAAGGGTATTTTTAAACTATTACCCTTAATTATACTATATTTTATTATTAAAGAACTATTAAAGAGATTCAACAACATTAAAAGCTAATTAGCTTTTAGAAGTTAGTAATGAGTCCTATATATATAAGTCACTATTCTTAAAATTCAACAACTTTTTAACTTTATTCCCATTTAATATCCACTACATTTATAACTTTGTTTTTTTGCCACACACTATATATATCTATAACACATAATAGCAAAGTCTATTTATAATAAATGAAGGGTAAAATTGTATATTGACACAAAAAATTTTATAAAATGACTCATAAATAAGATTAAATAAAACATTATTTCTCTACTATAAATAGGACAAGAGGAGTACTACATTTTGGATATATCTAATATTTTAAGCCAGTTTTTCCCTCTAATTCATTATATACCTGTGCATTAATTACCATAGTTTACCTCATATTTTCTCTCTCACTTCTCCTCTTGAATATATTTGGAGGAAAAAATACATTTCATTCTCATTTGTTACGTTGAACTAATTTCAACGAACTCCTTAAAATACACAATTTAATTATTTGTAACTTAAAAAAAATGGCTTTGATGGATTATATAAGATAAACTTAAAGGATGTCTCAAGTTTTAACCAACCTTTTCCATTATTGCCCTTTTTAATTACTTCCTCCACTCCATATATAATATAAGTCAATTTAACTAATTCAACAAAACCAAAAAATAATAGTTAACTAATTAATCTATCGTAAATTGAAATTTTTTTCCAACTTTACTCATATTAAATGAACTTGTAAAGAAAAGAAAAAATACAATGAATCACATTTAACATTAATTACAGAGGAAAAATTAATAAATAAGTATTAATTACTCTCACAGTGACTTATATTGTGAACAAAGTCGTTGTAAAATTGACTTATATTATAGACCAAAGAAAGTACATGTTATATCATTGCATTAATCATATCTCATGTGCCTCTTTCTCCAACTCATTCTCTATCTCCGATCCACTCAATCTTTCCATAAATAAGGATGTTTTTTAGAAAATAAAATACATTTTTGGCACATTTATCGCGTTTAATGAATTGTAATGAACTTTTTTCCATGTTAGTGATTTGGTTGCTTATATGTTACATATAAGATTGGAAGGAGAATCTGAGTTTCATATTTTAGTTACTTTTAATTTCATCTCCTGATGTGGCTAATGTTTATGTTGATTTGTTTGAAGTTTTTGAGGGAAAAGAATTTCAAACAAACAATAGCAAGTGTGAAGATAGAAAATGCGGAGGAAATAGATGATGAAAGAGTTGGTAACACTGTGAAGAGGACAACACACTATCTATCTGCATTACAATCAAAAGATGGTCACTGGCCTGCTCAAAATGCTGGATGTCTCTATTTTATGCAACCGTTGGTAAGCACGCATGCATATCCTTTCATTTCCAGCATGATCTCTCCCAACACTGTGGTACTATAAGGAGAGATATAGCTATATATATATACTCATTCCCATCTTAAATATAAGATTTTGTATGTAGTGTAAAATGCACTACGAACGAGGTTTTACATTTAGGATTGACAAGAGTATATATATGAGTTAAGGTGTAAATTTGTTACTAAATTTTTCTCTCTGAAGTAATGTTGTCCTACATATTTTTCTTTAGTGTGTAAGGTTGGTTCAAAATTGTTGAAATGGAGCAATTTTGCCTCTTAACTGTTAACGTTAGTTTTTTAACATAGTAGGTCAACATTGTTATATTTTGAAACTTCTTATTTACATTGAACCAAAAAAAACTTTTAAGCTAACATTATTCTTAAGCAAAAACCTTCAAGAGAAATAAAGGCAAGGAAAAAAGTATTGCTTCTAAGTGAAAACTATTAGGGCAAATTTGTACATAAATTTAAAACAAAAATGGCACGGATAATATGTGAAATGTCAACTCAACATATATATTTGATTAACTAACTATCAAACTTAATCTAGATAATAGCCGGGGTGAAATTACTATGATTTGAAAACTTACAAAATGACATTGATCATGAGCAAAAAAATTTGGAAAAAGAATTAGACCTTAACCTTATTTTTAATATATATATATACATTAAAATAGAGATGCACCTGCCCTCAACAGCACATTAGATCTCCCTCTATCTTACAGATCCCAAGAATTCCCTCACCATACACTTAGAATTTAAAACCTTCCAATGTAGCTCTACAATCATCGCTCCCGAACTAGAGCAATGAAGTAGAGGAGGATGATGTTTTTGATGCAAAGAAATACTTGGGAGGCTCAAGTATCGAGGGCTCATTGGGCCAGAAAATACCTCTCTATCTAAAAAGTGTTTATATGGTTACTTAAAGATCATCTACCAATAAAATCATCACATCAACAGTGAGATT
>QFDD01004315.1:0-11393 GCA_006871305.1 Vachellia collinsii | reverse complement strand
AGGTAGCTTAGTCACTTGACTACATGTAATTTCCATATATACCCTCTTCAATTTGCTTTCCCATCTGCGTTATAATATCATCTGAGACATTAAAATAGTTACAATAGTTGTAGAGAATACACGTTCAAGAACCAACCAATTGAGTTGGATTTAGCCGAAAGGGATAGAGTCGTGATTGAAAGATATATCCATATTTAATTGGTTTCTGACAATATCTTAAATAGGATCGATTCCAATAAAAGTATAGCAGCATTTAGCAAAAAAAACAGGATAGAGTGATCTTGCACAATTTCTTATAGTATTTAATTAAAATGAATCTTACACAAGTGTTTACAAATGAGAAAAGAAATATCACCATGAGCAATTATATACATGAATTTCTTCTAATTATTAAATATTTAACTGAGAAAAAAACATAGTAGTAAACTTTATGTATGGTTCCGTGATGACATCAAATAATATAATTGATGGATTTGAATATTTTTTTTCATCAAATGTTGTTTTACTTTTCTTATTTTCGTTATATATAAATGTTTCAACACGTATCATCTGCTTAATTTTTACGAGATGGCATACATTGGTCATAGTTTGTTTATACTTTCAAATAATTTGAGGCGCTTATTTGGATTAACATTAGTGTAATGCAATTTCCCTTTAAATAGTTTGTTTTAATATCAGTTTGGTATTTTGCGATTGGATAATATGCAATATAAATTTTGCAAATTTTTCTTGAATCTGAAAATGGGTAAAATTTAAATTTATTCCTTCAATTTAAAAATGGCACTAAAATAACATTTGATTAAATAAATTATGCATGTATGGGAAAAACGCAATTAAATTTAAGTATTTGATCAAATATTTAACTTATAGCAATTAAAGAATAAAATAGGGCTAAGAGACTTTGCTTATTGATAATTCTCCAATTTTTAATATATTTGAGATATATTTTTGATATATTTGTATAATTTCAAAAGATTCTGAGTTTAAAATAGTAAATCTATTAAATGGTACAATATCTTAAGGATTCATTAAATCATAATTGATAATAAGTATAATTTAATGTTTTTAGGAATTTTTATTTTTTTTATTTTGTTTCTTTTTATTTTATTATTTTGTTATTCTTTTAGGAAGAGAGGGAAAGAGAGAGAGAAAATCTTGGTAAATCAAGAAATAAAGAAAAATCAAAAGATTAAAAAAGAAGGAGAAGAGAAGGAGTGCGCGGTTGGCACTGATGGAGATATAATATATATTATAGAAGAACAATCTCTCAACAGTTGAACAGTTTCTTTGGTCACATCTACTATCAGTTGAACAGTAGGAGAGTTTCTTTGGGTTTACGGACCGAATTGCTTGGCTAAATTGGTGCCTCGGCCAACGTTTTCTGGTATTGGGTTATGAATTCAAAGTGTGTTTCGCGATATAGTGCAAACATATCTGGTTGGCTCGTAATGACCAACGGTTCAATCAACATATTTGGATAGCAAGCAAGTTATTAGCTCGCACTCAATGTTGTTTATCCTGAGGCTTAACCCCTCTGACGCAAAACAAGCAAAGTTCAAAACCATTCTCATCTTGGTCACGTCCCTCATTTGGAGTGGTCAAGATTAATGTGGATGGCTCAAGGAATGCATCCAATGGCTATTGCATGTGTGGGGGTGTCCTGCGTGACCACAATGGGGAGCTGCTTCACGCATTCATGTATAGAATTGGTCTAGGTAGCATCTTATCAGCCGAGGCATGGGGTGTTGTTTGGGGTCTAAAGATCGCATCGGATCAAGGCTATCGTAAGGTGGTAGTCGAGAGTGATTGTGGTGATTTAATCCAATTGTTGCAATCACCGATCCCTTTATCCCATCCAAATTACTCTATTCTTCATGAGATTGAAGGTATGTTGGAACGTGAATGGGAGATCAAGCTGCTACAGTGCTGTCGTGATGCTAATTCAGTTGCGGATGCTCTAGCGAGAGAGGTTTGGAACTTGACTATTGACTTGCTAATTGTTGATGATCTACCTGGGGAGATTGGACGGCTTTTGATGCAAGATCACGATAATATTGACTTACTTGTTACCTCAGGAACTTAGTTGCTGAGGGGTTTTTTTCTATCAAAATAAAAATAATAAATATTATATATAAGAAGAAGAAAAGCGAGCAGAAAACAACATTCACGCACACATTCAAAACATCAACCACGCACGCACGGAAAAAGGGAAGATATGCACATTGATACTCACGCACAGAAGAGGCACACTTATCGGAGAAGGAGAGAGATGCATAGACACACATGCAGAACCTCACTCACCCACAGGAGGCGGACACATTCAGAGAAGGCGCACGCAATCAAGAATCACGCAGCGAGAGTTCGTTCGGCATTGTCCTTTGCTCTATTTCCTTTTCTTGATGTCTTTTTTTAATTTGAACATTATTTTGATTATGGATTTGATTGAAACCATGTGTGGCTAATTCTTTTTAAATCTAGAGTAGCTATTAACTGATTTAAGGAATTGAGTATGTTGGAACCATTTATTTATTTTAATTTTAATTGTGTTATTCAATTTAAATTCATTGTCTGTTTAGTGTCTGATCAACATTAAGTATGAATATGGCAAATTTAGATTAACCTTGGGAGAGTGATCTATATTAAACCTTTAAATTGAGTAATGTGAGATTAGAATTTATTCTAATTTGCCTTTAGGATAAGAATATACCTATGAGACTCACAAATCAAATTAGAGTGAAATTATTCTAGTTAATGCTTCTTGAATAACTATATAAAGAATAATATTTTTATTTGAGAGAGAGCTATAGATAATCTCGAGACACTACATTTATCTATATTCTAGATTAACAGGTTAAAATTTAAATATATTTATTTGGATAAAAAATATGCTCTAAACATTAAAGAAGGAATTAACCACTCTAGATTGCGTGTGTCAATTAATATTTTCTAACGCATTAGAATTAATATTTCAATTCATATGAATTAATAAAAAAAGTTGAGATTTTTCACGTATTTGTCTCAATTTTCACATTTTACATTTCACTAACCGGTTTTTTTTTTTTTTTTTCAATTCAATGTGTATGAAATTCTCATGTTGATTGGGTGTTAATAAAAAAAGTCCTTATTCAATATGCAAGTATGGAAGTAATGTTAAAAATTCCTTAATAAAATGCTTGATGTCATGGGTTTGGTAAATTTTAAAGTTAATTAAGATTTTTCTCACATTTGTCACAATTTTCACATTTTACATTTCACTAGACGAATTTTTTTTAAAAAAAATCAATGTGTATGAAATTCTCATTTTGATCAGGCAGTCAGTTAAAAATGTCCTTATTCAATATGTCAAGTATGGAAGTAATGTTAAAGAGTCCTTATTAACATGCTTGATGTCATGGATTTGGTAAATTTTAAGTTGAGATTTTTTTCACATTTGTCTCAATTTTCACATTTTACATTTCATAGCTGAATTTCTTGTTTTTTTTTTCTTTATTTCAATGTGTATGAAATCCTCTTGTTGATCAGGCTGCCGATACAAAAAATCCCTATTCAATATGTCAAGTATTGTAGTAATGTTAAAAAGTCCATTAACATGCTTGATGCCTTGGGATTGATAAATATTGAAGTTGAGATTTTTCTCACATTTGTCTCAATTTTCACATTTTACATTTGACTAGCCAAAGTTCTTCTTCTTGTTTTTTTTTTTTTTTGTTTTTCAATTCAATCTGTATGAAATTCTCATGCTCTTCTGGATGTTAATAGAAAAAGTCCTTGTTCAATATGTCAAGTATGGAAGTATTGTTAAAAAGTCCTTATTAACACGCTTGATGTTATGGGATTGGTAGATTTTAAAGTTGAGATATTTCTCACATTTGTCTCAATTTTCACATTTTACATTTCACTAGACAAAGTTTTTTTTAAGAAAATTCAATGTGTATTAAATTCTCATGTTGATCAGGGTGTTAATAAAAAAAAATCCTTATTCAATATGTTAAGTATGGAAGTAATTTTAAAAAGAGCTTATTTACATGCTTGATGTCATGGGATTGGTAAATTTTAAAGTTGAGATATTTCTCACATTTGTCTCAATTTTCACATTTTATATTTCACTAGCTGAAGTTTTTTTCCCCGATTCAATGTATATGAAATTCTCATTAACAGATTAGGATGTTAGTAGAAAAAGTCCTTATTCAATAAGTATGGAAGTAATGTTAAAAAGTCCTTATTAACATGCTTGTTGTCGTGGGTTTGGTAAATTTTAAAGTCAATTAAGATTTTTCTCACATTTATCACAATTTTCACATTTTACATTTCACTAGACCAAGTTTTTTTTAAAAAAAATTCAATGTGTATGAAATTCTCATGTGTATGCGTGTCTTGCGTGTCTCTCCTACGTTGGGTGTCTCCCCCTCTGCGTCAGGCACCTCTCATATATATATATATATATATATATATAGTTGCTCATCATCCCAGAACCGCCACCTCCTTCTTTTCTTTTCTTTATTTTTTTTAATCTGTCATTTTTCTCTTGAGTCTTCATTTTCAACTTTTTCTCTCTTTCTCACTTCCTAAAAAAAATAAAAAATAATAATAAAATAAAAAGAAACAAAATAAAACAAAATCAAAATTTAAAAAAACTATAAATTATTATTATCTATTATGATTTAATGAATCCCTAAGATAATACATCATTTGATATATTTGTTATTTTAAATTCAGAATCTTTTAAAATTATATTGATAACTCTCTAAATATATAAAATTTGAAGTTGGAGAGTTATCAATAGTAATATTAAAAAAAAAACAATATGTATTTTCTCAATTGTTGTTTAATTAGGAAATACTGTATTGATTTAGGCTATAAGTAGTTGTACCGCAACCATTGAGTCTCCTATATATATATATATATATATATATAAAGAGAGCACCATATATACCGGACACACTTGCGTTCTTGTGAAAGAAGAAAAAGAAAATTTGTCATCATGTTTCTGGGTACCACATTGTGTCTCTCGCACACGAACTTGCCTCCTTCGGTATCTCCAGGTTTCATCAAATCTCTCTCTCTCTCTCTCACACGCACGCACAATCACACACACTGAAGATATTTGAGTTTGGTGTCTGGGTTATTGAGAATTTGAGATACTGATGATAATTATTTTCTTCTCATTTGGCTGCAAAAAAGATGACAAGATATTGCCTTCTGTAGCAGGATATTTGTATTTTTTATATAACCTGGAAAAGATTGTCAAGAAGTATGATATATTTGGAAAACGTACATCTCTGAATGTAGTATTCTGAGAGTAACAGCATATAGTAAATACAGATTATTTATAGTGTAAGCATAGCTAAGCCAGATGATGCCAGCTGTACAGAACTTTAACAACTTGTAAAACTTGACTGATAGTTGAATTAACTAAACTAACTTATAGCTTCGATCACATAAAAGGGGTAATACAGTGATATTTCTAATAAAGATGAATTTGAAAAGAATATGTTCATCTTCTTTAATTAGTATTAGAACGTTATGCCTTCCTCTGCTTGTGTTTATTATAGCAATCATGATTTTAGTACTGTTGAGATTTTTTTTTTATTTCAGAATCTTTATAAAAATATTATTATCGCACATTTCGAAACACTTGTAGGAAAACTTGGATTATTGCATTGTTCCAATGAAATCAGTGCAAATGAATTTTTTTTCCATGTGTTATTTGTTTTATATCTACATTACTTGGTAACTACAACTAATTTGTATACTATTGTTAACCTCTGGAATTTCATGTCATTTTAGTGCATTTTCCTTGCATTTTGATACATTTTTGGTATTGTTGTACATATTTTGAATACTTAAAGATAGGAAATATGCATGTGGTTTTTGATTGTACATTATTACTTACTTGTGCATATCTTGGCTCTTATCCTTGCTTATTAAGAGTTGATTAATTTAATCATTTTGCAAGGTATATTTTGGTAGAAAAGTTGCAAGCCACTTGAAGAAGCATTTGGAGAACAAAGTTGATTCAAAACCACATTAAGAAAGTCAAAGAGGAAGAAATGAAGGTCAATTTATGGGTAGAACACATTAATTTGAGGTGATTTCCAGAAGCAAAATGAGCTGCAGCGCACTTATCTTGGCTACAGCGCACTTTCAACCCGAGAGGAACTCAGCTGCAGCTCAAAACAGTTCGGCCGCGGCCCAGTTTTGACAGCAAAACGCACAGCATCAGTAATGAGCAAAAAATCGGATTTTTTAGGTTTTTAAGGAAAAAATCCGATGAAGCCCGACATTCTGGACATTTGGGGTGCATTTGGGAGCTTCTTGGTGTGCTAGGGCATGGATTTTGGTGGAGATTGAAGTTGGTTTGAAGTTTGGAAGAGATTTTGGCTTCATATCTTGGTTCTTCTTCTCCATTCTCCTTTCCTTTCCTCTTACTCTTGTATTTGTGCTGGTATATGTATATTTTGCTATGGCTCTCTTGAACATGAGTGGCTAAACACTTTGCTCTAGGATTATTTTGAACCCTTGTATAGATTAACTCTTAAATACTTATCTCCTTTTGTGATTAATGATATATATGTGTTCATTTTACTCTTTGCTTAGTGCTTCTAAATGTTTGATCACCATTTAGATGTTGGGTTCACTTGATTGATGCTTGAGAGGGCTAGGTTGAGTGTAGAACTTGGGTAAAATGGTGTAGGAACTTGAAATTTGCATGATGAATGGATGGTTTTGTTGGCAAGATAGAGATGTACTTGTTAGCCTTGCATAGTCACATTAGGATTGGAGCTTCAAAATTGGGTTTTATTAATTGTACCATGAGATTGAGCAATTAATGGAATCAAACACTTGTTCTTGACTTGAGAGAGCTTTTACAAGTACTTTTTGAATCCTAGACTAGCACATTTATTCATTAAGAGCATTTATGAGAGGAATTTATTTCAAGGTTATGAATTACAAGGGGGATGAATAATCCTAGGTCCCATCTTATCCATGAAGTCCATGAATCATTTTTTTTTTATATTTTTTTCTATGCTTAAAAATAGACTTCATCCACTCTTGATATTTGTATCACTCAAATTAGGTGAAAGTGTGATAATCATTACTTAATCGGGTTTTGGAACCAAATCCTCGTGGGAACGATACTTTACTTATCACTTTATTACTTGACGCGACCTGTGCACTTGCGGAGCGAACAACTATTAATATACTCCATCAAAAAAAGTTATTAAATTACTTCTAAACTTAAAATCACATATTCTGATCATTTGATTTGATACAAATACAGCACAAAAATTTAAGGATTAAAGGTTTGAAGTTTTTCATGAAAATGTGTTGGGCGCCCAAATTTTTTTGAAACAATGTTGCTCAAAAAGTTGCAAAATCATAACAATGTAATCCCATCCTAACGAGTCTAAAATGACCGTATGAGAAGGCCACTCACCAAAAGAAGTCAAAGAGGGAGATGATTACAATTTAGAGTCAATATGCTTTTACAAATATCGATCTTCAAACTCCATTATTCAATTTTTTTTTAACTTATAAATATGGCATGGAAAAACTTAGGCAAAAAATGATTTAAAGAAATGAGGTAGATACCATATGTACACACCACGTTAGCATAATTGGTCAACTAAATTAACTATTTGAGTCGATTAAGGAAACACAACATTGCTACAATTTTGCAACTTTCAAAGAAATATTGCCTCTTTGAAAACTTCTTAGTTCCACAATTCTTTCATAGAAACTTTCAAGGCAAAAACGCTTTTTGAAAAGGTTATGTGGATATCAGTCGGGCAATCTATCTTAGCATAACTAGTTTACTAACCATTGATCATTTGGATTTGCTAGGGCAACGCACCATTGTTCCGATTTTACATAGATCTTCTGGAGCGATGTTACTTCAAAAAAATTCCTGGCATCCAATGCTCTTTTTATGAAAAATTCTGAGGCAAACATGCCATTCTAGTGCACTTTTACTTTTTAGTTAAAATATGTGTGTGCAATTACATGATTAAGAAAATCTAACATCCTTCTTTATTCTCATATCTCCCAGCAACTCCGAATGGATTCATTGTGAAGGACAAAGTTGGGAACCGAGTGAAAAATACTGTAAAATATCAACCTTCCATTTCTTGTATCTATGAAGATCTAATTCCTAGATTCCAAACTTTCCTTTAAAAAATACTAATTAGATGGTGAATTGTATCAATTGCAGGTATTAGAGGGGAACAAGGAGAGAATAAAAAAAATGTTTGATAAGGTTGAATTGTCGGTATCTTCTTATGATACAGCTTGGGTGGCAATGATCCCATCACCTACTTGTAATCAAGCTCCTCAATTCCCTCAAACCCTACATTGGTTATTAGAAAATCAACAAAATGATGGATCATGGGGTCTTCCCGACCGCTACAAGTTGTTGACCAAAGACTCTCTCCTATCCACCTTGGCATGTGTCCTTGCACTTAAGCAATGGGGTGTTGGTGAGCAACAAATCAACAGAGGTATTTATATAATTGTGAATCTTATAAACCATTGGCGTTTTCAGATGTATGATAGGATGATTGCAGATGATGTAACTTATATCTTTGAAGACATATATACATATAAATACAAACACATGTATTAATACTTGTGTTATTTGAAGAAACGTATATACAGTGAAATAATTGCGAGATTCTCTTTTGTTGAAGGACTTGGATATATTGAATCAAACATTGCTGCAGCTGATGATGATAAACAACTTTCTTCAGTTGGATTTGATATTATATTTTCTCATTTAATTGGGCAAGCCCAAAGTGTGGATCTAAATCTTCATCTTGGAGAGAACATGTTGAACAAGTTTATCCAGAAGAGGGAACAGGAGCTCCAGAAGAGGGAACATGTTGAAAAAGGTATCCCTTTTTTGTTTGTTTAATTTTCCTTTTCTTCAAGAACATTTAGTAGAGGGTCCTTTATATTTATTATTAAAAAAACAAACTTAACTGATTTCCTTAATATTTACAAACTGGTTATTTAACTCTTATATTAAGGTAATATAATTTATTTTACAAGGAAGTATACTTGATGAGCTCTTTGGTCTATACTGTGGCAATTGCAGCGGATGGGGAAGCAACTCAGAAGGATGGAAGGCATATGTTGTTGCGGAAGACAAACTTATAGAGCGTAACCGATTATACTAAAAAATCACAAATCTAGAAAATAAATTTCTAGAAGTAATTTAATAATATAATAAGCTACAACTACTATATCTAATAACAACTAATAAATAATAGGCAAGACAACAATAAAAAAGAATACTCAAATATCTACAATTATTATTACTTAAACAATTGCATAAGTAATAATACAAGAAAAGATATTTGTAGCACAAATCCTTATAGTGTTAGAAGGATTGGCTATTGGAGGATGATTTAGAAAGGGAAGGGAGGGGCTATATTTATATACAAAATTCCCCTCCTCCATTTGAAATCCCACCGATGTGGGATTTTTTCCATTACAACAAATTTCTCCAATGCTTTCCATAGCTTACAGGCAGAAGTTTCCTTTGTGTATGGATACTTCTGTTTTCTGGAAAGGTACGACCGAATGGTACCACAAGCAGCACGATTGATGATCCTCCAATTCTCCTCATCTATCTTCTCTGGTTTCCTTTCTTCTAGAGCAAGGTCTAGTCCTTGTTGAAAAAGGACATCAAGAACCTCACCTTGCCACAACCCAAAGTGTCCCGATCCGTCAAAGATTTCAACTGAATACCTCGCATTTGACATAATCCTTGTTGCCAATGAGGTTCCCAACAACGAATTGTTGACACTTGATGATGGCTCTTCAATTTTGCCCGCCATTTTTGCTTCAAATGAGAAAGCTGTTATGGACTCATATGTAGCTGATTGTGATGATGAGAATTCAGATTTCTCATCATCTACAACGACATCATCAAATATGTCAGACGTATGGCTATTAGACTTAGCTTGTAGTCATCATATGTGCCCTAATCGTGATTGGTTCATTGATTTTCAAGACAGAGGTTGTGGAGTTGTACACACAGCAGATAATACCTCTCTTACAGCATATGGCATTGGTTCTGTTCGATTAAGAAACCATGATGGATTGATCAGAACATTGACAGATGTTCGTTATGTGCCAGATTTGAAGAAGAATCTCATTTCAGTGGGAACTCTAGATTTAAAGGGGTTCAAGATCACTGCAGAAAATGGGGTTATGAAGGTACTCTCTGGTGCATTGGTGGTAATGAAGGGGATTCGGAAAAACAATAACACGTATCACTATCAAGGTAGTACGGTTATTGGGGTAGCTGCTGTGACATCCCGTCATGACAAGAAGGTAGAAGCAACCAAACTGTGGCACATGCGCTTGGGACATGCAAGTGAAAAATCCTTAAAAACCCTATCTGATCAAGGGTTGTTGAAAGGATTTAAGAATTCCAGTTTGGAGTTCTGTGAGCATTGCATAAAGGGGAAGCAGACAAGGGTCAAGTTTGGTACAACCATCCACAATACAAAAGGTATTCTGGATTATGTTCACTCTGATGTTTGGGGTCCTTCTAAAACACCATCATTGGGAGGAAAACATTATTTTGTGACTTTTGTTGATGATTTCTCTCGAAGAGTCTGGGTGTATACGATGAAGATGAAAGATGATGTTTTGGGAATTTTTCTCAAATGGAAGGCGATGATAGAGACACAAACAGTGAAGAAGATCAAGTGTATTCGCACAGATAACAGAGGAGAATACATAAATGATCTATTTCAAAAGGTTTGTGATGATGAAGGCATCGTCAGACACTTCACCGTTAGACATACACCACAATAGAATGGAGTGACAGAACCCATGAACCGGACTTTGCTGGAGAAGGTTCGGTGTATATTGTCCAATGCTGGCTTGGGCAAAGAATTTTGGGCTGAGGCAATAACATATGCGTGCCATCTCATTAATCATCTACCATCTGCAGCTATTGGCGGTAAAACACCATTGGAACAGTGGTATGGAAAACCTGCTAAAGACTATGATTCTTTACATGTGTTTGGTTCAATAGCTTACTATCATGTAAAAGAGTCAAAATTGGATCCGAGGGCAAAGAAAGCTATCTTTATGGGGATTACTTCTGGTGTCAAAGGATATCGTTTATGGTGTCCAGAGACAAAGAAGATTATATTCAGCAGGGATGTTATCTTTGACGAATCTGCTATGGTAAAGAAGCTAGCAGTTGAAGATACCAAAGAAGATGGTGTTCCAAAGCAGGTGGAGTTTGAAGGGATTATTATTTTCCCAGTACAAGGAAAGGAAACAAAGGAAGACTTTCCTATAGCAGAAGAGCCAGTTGAAGAGGAGGTTTCAACATATGAACCTCAACAGCAACCTGAATCAACAGCAACCAG
>QFDD01004314.1:0-12725 GCA_006871305.1 Vachellia collinsii | reverse complement strand
TTCCCTCTCATTCTTCCGCAATTGGAAAAAGTCCTATTCATTCTCATTCCGTGATTCTTCTTCTCTTCTCCGTGTCTGACTCTGGGGAATCAATCTGCGGAGGAAGAGCTCAGGGAAGAAAATAAAGAGACGGGCAATGGAGTTCGGAGCTGTCACCGCTAAAAAGTTCTCTAACGGCTATGGCGTACCGGGAAAATCTGCATACGACGGTGTTTTTGCCTCGCCGGTCAAGTTTAGAGCTCCCAGTTTGTCTTCCTCTTTTCAAGATTACTGTGAAATATTTGGTGGTTCGGACGCTTCTATAGGATCCTCGATTCCGGTTCTTGAAGTTCCTGAGCTCAATGAAACAAAAAATTTGCACGACGTTCAGCGCTCCAAGCTCGATTATTCGAAGGTCTTCGGAGGGTTCGCGAATCTGGATACTGCTGTTCCTTATGAGGAGCTGTTTGCCGAGTCCAACACGAAAGATGGTTTCTCCAAGGGGGCATCGTAAGTTCGCTTACATCTTTCTCATTAGGCTTTAGTTTGGAAGGAACTTCATTCACACGCCTGCACCTTAGTATTTGCTTGAAATCAAGAATGTTTGTTCTTTGCCAGCGTAATTTTCTATTACTTGTTTCTGTGATTTCGTCATTTTTGTCGCTCACGTGAATCTTTTACTGGAAAATTGCACTCTCTTCTGCTCTGGATTGTTTGTTTTTTCTTCCTGTTTGTTTATGTGAAGTGAGTGGACAGTAAAAATCCTTAACTGTGTAGATTAGTCAGTACGTATATTATTTTAGAAGAGAATCCAATGTCCCCGTAGACAGCTCCGTGGAATTTCATTTCCCCCTGCGCCATTCCTTCTATAATACGTCACAATTTAAGGATGTATTTCTTGTGAAGGTCTTGGCAGGATTGATGTCATTAGGCTTTCACATTTTGACCCCAAATTAAGATTGTTGCCCAAACAACTATTCTTTTCGTTCTTTCTTTCTTTCTTTTTTTGGAAAAAGTTCCTTCTTGTTCTGTCATTCTATTTGCGATGGCCTTGATCATTGTCAAATTTTGTTTTATTTTCTTCATTGAATGGTGTTTTGTGCGACATCAATATTCCAATCCTTTAGAACCTTTTCAATATTTCATTCACCAAGTGGAGTGTGAGCAAATGTTGCATGCCTCTAGGAGTTGGACAAATCTCCACACACACCCACACAAAATGCAAAAACATTCTGAAGACTAGGGGGAAGAAATATTTAGCTGTCTCAAAACTGGGTAAACGTGTTCCAAGGAGACTTTAAACTTATTTTAAGATACAAACCAGTGTGGTATCACAAAAAGATGAGTTCTTAGTATGCTCCTTAAAAATGATGCAGATGTGAACCTTAATGGTTTTCTTGACATATGTTATTTTGTAGCAGCCAAGATAAAGGAGGAAACCTGTCTAGTAAAGAAGAATCTTCCAATTGTTCAAAGGAGGTTCCACTGGTGTCACAAGAAACTTCATATGGTGCCACAAAAATCAATACTGAAAAAATCAATATGTCATATCACAAAATTAACCGGGGAAGTGAAAACAGAAATAATGGGACAACGCACATAGCTCAGCTCCATGCCGTCCCTGCTTATACTTGTTTAATTGAAGAAGTCGATCCATTGAAGATAAACAGAGGTGATCAGTCTATGCCAGAATTGCAGCATGCTTATCCTCATAGTGATTGCTCAGAGGGAATTAAAGAAAAGGAACATTGCACAAAATCAGCTAATGATCCTTCACCTGACAGTTATATGAAAGAGTCTTTCAAGGGTGGAATCAGAATTCAAGATAGATCCAATTCGGTTAATATGGTTTTTGATGCATCTGAGGTTAGCCATGGAAGTGATAGTGCTAAGAAACAATCTTCCAACAGTGGGGTTAAAGTTCAAGAGAGATCTGATTCAATTAGTATGTTTTTTAATGTATGTGAGGCTAATTGCGGAAGTGATGGAGCGGATCACATAAAATTGCCTAAATTTCAGACTGTGGTGGGTAACTTGGATGACCATGGCCACGCTGTGAGATCAGTGGCAGCCCAATGTCAAGTATCAGCATCTGAAGCTGCTGCTGGTGCTGATTCACCAGGACACTTAGATGACATGATAGATTCAAGTTCAGAGGCAGCTGCCTCTGTGGCTGCTTTAAGGAAGGCAATAGAAGAAGCTCAAGAAAGATTGAAAGTTGCAAAAGATTTGATGAAAAGAAAGAAAGAAGGTTTTCCTAATTGCATAAAACGAAGGCTTAATAATGACTTGAAAGCTGAAGGAAAAAAGGAGGACAAATTTGTGCATAAAACAATGGGGAATGGAGGGACTAGTTTGGGCCAAACATTTGGAGAAATGGACGTTTTGCCACTAAAGTCGTCTGTGACTGGAAAGCCAATGATGAGAAAAGAGCAAGTGACCTTAGATCTCGGGGCAGAAGAAATATTTGTAGCTAAAGAAGTGGTGAGAGGACCAGATAAACTTGAATCAACTCTAGCTGAACATAGTAAGGAGGAAGAAGTTGAACATAAAGAGGCTGCTCACGAGGAAACACTTTTTTTTGAGCCTAAACATGCAGAAAATTATAAGGAAGTGTTATCTACTGTAGATGACAATAACTTGTATAAGAAAAGTGCAGGTAAGAATGCCTTTGAGAAGCAAGCAGAATCTCATCAGACAATAGAAGTGTTTGAGAGACCTTGTGAACCAGAGGCTAATGAAGAAAAAGTCAATGTAGATGATGAAGTGGGTCACTATGAAGAACCTGTGGATGCAAAGACGTTCATGTGTGAAGAACTTATAGATGACACTAAGTTAGCTCAAGAAACACTTGATTCCGGAGGGGTAGACAAGAACTTGGAGGTAGAAGATGAGCCAGCAATTGATGATAAGGTTGCAGCTTTCCTTGAACAGGAAGAATCTGAAAGAAAGACAGGTGAGGAGGGGTTATCAATGGGAGATGAGAAAAGAATCAATTGTAAATCAGATGATGAGAAAAGGGTTGAAGGACCTTGTGAGCAGGAAGAATGTTCAAGAAATTGGAGAGATCATCAGGAATTTATTGCGCTGAAGAAGAAAGTTATTCAAGAGGAGACAGAAAGTGGGGACATAGTTGAATCTTTCAGTCATATGAAGGAATTTGAGTTGAAAGAGGATATGAAGTCCATTGAAAATGGTAAACCGTTTAATATTCATGACTCGGACTTGAGAAGTATGGAAAGACAAATGAAGAA
The DNA here is from genome assembly GCA_006871305.1 of Vachellia collinsii. Classification (NCBI taxonomy): domain Eukaryota; kingdom Viridiplantae; phylum Streptophyta; class Magnoliopsida; order Fabales; family Fabaceae; genus Vachellia; species Vachellia collinsii. The sequence continues at coordinate 9,492 of QFDD01004314.1, read as the reverse complement.
TTGGAGCTCTGTAGAAGAGGGAAAGAAAGTGAACGAAGCTGTTCTTTTGGCTCTAAATCGGGAGACAGAACATCATTATCAGAGAGAAGGCAATGCCCATATGCAGGAAATTCTGGGCGATGCTGATGATGAGGAAGGATTTCTTGATGTAATGAGTGAGGATAGTGGCCCTGATGGAAATGAGCGAGTTGAAGATGCCAAAGGGGATGGGATGGAAATCAAAGGAGCTATTTATCTGACTAAAGAAACTGAGAAACATAGCAGTGAGCCAGTAAAAATAATGGAAGTGATTGAAAACAGCCCCAACTATGAGGAGAAAACAGCCGAGGAAGCTGATAGAACCAGAGAAATCAGTCTTAACAATGAGCTAGATGGTTATAACTTAATCAAAGTTAAAGTAGTTGCTGATACAACAGTTGAATGTGATAAACTTCCAGAAGTAACTCCAGGGGAATCTTCTCTTAGTGAGCAAGATGAAATTCTGGCAGCGAGTGTTGTTTCACCCCAACATGAGGAGAAATGCAATGAACCAGAATCTCGTCATGTGATTAATAATCTTGGGGAGAAATTTGAATTTACATCCATGTTGGCTCAAGGCGCCCTTCAACTCAATGAAGCAATGAACCAAATGCAATATGCCGATGAAACAGTTTCCTTTGACAGCGCTGCCACAAATATTGGTGATCCTTGTGACAAGGTTGAGCAAAATCCTAGTGATTGCTGGAAAGAAGATGGAGATAACTGTAATTTGGCGATGCCTGTTGAGGAGCCATCTCCTGAATTGGGAGACGTCTGTAAATACATGAAGGAGGAAGAAGATGGTTTGAAGGCCAAGATAGATGAAAATCAATGTAACTCCTCTTATGAAGAAATCTTGGTTGACAATGAAAGTAACATGGAAGCATCACAATCACCTCTTATGTCTGAACGGAAACTTAGCACCTCTGATTATCAAGAGCTTGAACACAGCAATCTAAAGAAGAACTATGAAGCGGCCCTAACTATGAAAGAGAAGAAAGTAGATGAGACCTCACAAAAGGTAGAGCTGGATACAGACAGCCTCAAGAAAAATGAAGGAGCAAAAGAGAAGCAAAGGGAAAGAGAAAGGGAGAAAATAGCTGTAGAAAGAGCAATCCGTGAAGCACGTGAAAGGGCATTTGCAGAGGCTAGAGAAAGGGCTGCTGCAGAAGCTCGTAGAAAAAATGTTTCTGATGGACGAGAAAGGCTAGTAAAGACAACAGGTCAGGCAAATGAAAAGACATCAACTGAGAGGGCTGCCATGGAAGCAAAACTCAAAGCTGAACGTGCTGCTGTAGACAGAGCAACTGCAGAGGCCCGAGCACGTGCCCTAGAAAGGGCACTGTCTGAGAAGGCTGCCTCTGAATCGAAAAACAAATCTGACAAATTTTTCTCAGAGAAGTCTTTTGGATCTTCAAGAGATAATGGAATGAAGACAAACTTTCACTCCAAATCTTTCACCTATGGTGGTACGTGATTCTGAACAGTCTGCTAAGCTGACCCATCTCATCTTTTTTCATTTCTTCATTTTCTGTTTCAAAGTTGATAGATTTTTTACAATTTTCATATTCATGATGAACTTTCTAAATCTTCAGAAACATTTGATGGAGCTAATGGAGACTCTGCTCAGAGATGCAAAGCTAGGTCTGAGAGGCATCAAAGAATAGGAGAACGTGTGGTATGATTTTTGGTTCTGCAAAGATTCTTGTCTGCAAAGTCATTATCATATCTCACGGATTCTTTATTCATTCTTTTAAATCCAGGCAAAAGCTCTGGCTGAAAAGAATGCCCGTGATCGTCTTGTGCAGAAGGAGCAAGAGGAGAGAAATGTAATTTTTCGGTTTTTGCCTTCATGCCCCTGGTTGACTCTTTTTCTCATCTGTCTATAATCTTGTATTTTTATCTTCTGGCAGAGGGTCGCAGAAGCTCTGGATGGTGATGTTAAAAGATGGTCAAGTGGCAAGGAAGGAAACTTGCGAGCATTACTCTCGACCTTACAATATGTATGTGCAAACATTTTAATACATCAAATTTAATGTTTGCATATACTGCTTGACACCATATCTGCCAGACGATGTACTCAATACATGATAACTGCTATGCCCGAAAAAATGTTGATCCAGAACCCCACAAGATGGCATACTGTTACCAATCTAGTGATTTAAGTGCCTTACTGTTAATTTCAACCCCTGGCCTTTCTCAGTGGATTTATTTTTTCATTATGTCTCTTGATGCGTAATGAGAACGATTCGGCAGTTACTAGACGTTTACTTGTTTTGAATTGTTTTAAATGGTTATATTTGTATTTCCGCAGATACTTGGGCCCGATAGTGGTTGGCAACCGATTCACTTGACAGATATAGTAAACAACAGAGCTGTAAAGAAAGCTTACCGGAAAGCCACTCTTTTTGTGCATCCAGACAAGTTGCAGCAGCGGGGAGCAAGCATTCAACAAAAGTACGTTTGTGAGAAGGTCTTCGATCTTCTAAAGGTGCGCCCTTCATCCCACACTCAACAGCATGAAATATGGATACTTGAGCATTGCTTAGCTTTATGCTCCTTTGGGCAAAATGGAAAAAAAGCTTTCTTTCCTCAAAACAATTGACAATGATGCTTATTAACGTAATGATTATAATTCCACAATTGGCTCTTACCGTCGGTGGATCTTCTTGAAAAGCTTTAACTGACTCTAAGGCTGATTACATTTCACCGTCATATATCTTTATAATAATCTCTATTATCTTAGAATTTGTTCAAGTCATTTTTTTTACGTTTTCATTTGAATAATTCAGCTTTCCACTGTAATTAACGCGAGTTTAGTGCTAAGTAAGGAGGTGAACGAATCAATCATAATCTTTGATTGAACATTGAAATGTAGTAAAGTGGATATTAAACTTTTTATTTATTTGTGCATAATATCAATAAAAACTGAAATATAATTAATTTTTATATTAAAACATGGGGAAGTTGCTTTCCCGCGTTATTTAATTCCCAACTCATAAGAATACAATGCATTTTTTCTTTTATTTGAGACAGCAGTTTTCACTAATAAATAATATAACATTAGAAGGTAGACAACAACATCCTAAACGTTAGGGGATTTATCGTTGTCATTTTATTCGTTATCTATCAATTATCAATTTTAAATCTTTAATCAGTTTATATATTTAGCGTTTGGTAGGCTTGTAATGTCATAATTTAAATACGTGAAATACCTGATATAGTTGCGGAAGTCATTAAATTTTATGCTTGCTTTCATCTTCAGGAGGCCTGGAACAAGTTCAACATGGAAGAAAGATGAACAATTCTGGAGGCTGCGCAGCTTTTGGTACGCAAGGGAAGTGACCATTCTTCAAAGCATTTTTGTCAATTGTAAAGTGTAATCAACGCGCCTAAAAAGGTATGTGTAATCCCAAAGCTGGGCTACATTCAAAATCTGCGATGTAAAAGTAGTTCTAGTCCCCGTCTATATCTAATGGGGTTTTTATCATGCAATAATGCATTCGTAAACCACCTTTTTACCCCCAAACGAAGTAGTAATTAGTAAACCATCTTTTTACTCCCAAACGAAGTAGCCCCGCGATCGAGAAAGTGAAAGTTTATGATGCACCTGATGCTCAAATTACAAAGAACTGTTACCGAAAAGCACTTTATACTTGAAAAAGCACACTAAGGCTCAAAATCAAACATGTTCAAAATACGCTACCGATAGTGGACAACATCAAGCGTGCGTGAGTGCATAAAGATATCGTATCGTATTCAGGACAGTAGAGGTGCGGATGCAACTCAATGCAACTTCTAAATTAAAGGCACTAAGAGATTCGGAACACTGAATATTGAACCCCTATTTCCAAGGATATCAATCAATATGATCGTTGATCACCAGTTCACTTCCCAAGCGCATGAAGCATTATTGCATTTTGTGCATGCAATCGGTTCTCTGCTTGTTGGAAGACAATCGAATATGGAGCTTCGATGACTTCATCTGTAACCTCCACTCCTCTTTCAGCTGGTAAGCAATGCATGAAAAAAGCTTTCGGGCCTGCCAAGTTCATAAGACTTTGGTCCACCTGTAAAGTATGTTACAATTTGTAAGGTCCTCTTGTCAATTTAAGATTTTAATCATGGCACGTCATAGCATTAATGAATCGATGGGAAAAACGCTACTCAGGACCCCACCCTTCTTTTGGGTTGCGGGGGGTAAGAAAACTTCATATGATTGTAATCAGAACGCTAAGGCTCTTCAATGACGCCTAGCTAAATAATTCCAGAAGTGAAAGATAAATAACACTCTCAGGTCCTCCAACTTTACTAGAGAGCTAGCCACTCTCCTAGTTTAAGCTAAATCCTCTGTCCCCTCCATCCAGAGAGCCTACATCACTTTTGCTGTATTATATTCCTTCCAGTTCTAAATATAAGAACTGGTTTGTAATGTGATTTTACACTACAAATGAGGTCTTACATTTAGGAGTAGGAGTAGTTTGTTAATTATGCTCTTTTGTCCTTTTCTTCCCACATGCCAGCTCAGCTCTGCAGACTGTACTTTTGTACCTTGAGTTTCCGGTTGGGCCATATCAGACACAACAACTACTAAAATATGCTGGGTGTTTTATGCATCTATCAAAAGTAACACATCTATCAAAAGTAACATACTCATGAAAAATAATGCTATCTACCTGGAATTCTTTAAACACTTGGCGCCGGTAAGCAGCCTCTTCCTTTTGGCCCATGCTGGCCCAGACATCAGAATAAACAACATCCGCTCCTCTAACTGCTTCTTTAGGATCGTTAGTTATCTCAATTTTGCTGATTCCAGCCTTCCTTGCTTTCTCAACTGTTTTCTCATCAGGTTCAAAACCTTTTGGACATGTACAAACGAAGTGAAAAGGTATGACAGATGCCAACAACAACCACGAATGAACAATATTATTTCCATCTCCAACATAGACAACCTGACACGTATTGCACATTGCAGAAAATAATCAGGGAATAATTAGTATAGAATTGCTACAAAGTATTAGTAAAAAGAGAACTCTCATGGACTAACAATATAACCTAACCTTGGTTCCTTCCAACTGGCCAACGTGTTCAATTATTGTAAGGGCATCAGCCATTATCTGACAGGGGTGGTTGTAGTCCGTCAAGCCATTGATGACAGGCACAGTTGCATACCTAGCTAGATCAAGTATGTCCTGAAAACAAATAAAGAAGAGGTAAAGCAAAAGTAATAAAAATTAGTTTCAATCTCTATTCTAGTTTATTCTATCCACCTTCCTAGAACTAACAAGCTCTAAGAGCACTCAATTAAAACTCTGGGTTTTGTAGTATTTTATAAGTACGATAAATGAGACCAATCACCTGATATTTTGAGACTCTAAATGGCTATATTTAAAATACACGGCACAACAATTTAAACATGACAAGTGTAACATTATCACTGCTGTAAGCAGAATACATACAAATATACTTCAATTCAAACTACCTGCCCCGGAAAACCAAAGATCAGGGAATTTATATTTTCTTGATTTTCTTATACTTAAATTCATGCAACTGCAGCAGCGCAAACCAACTCTAATAAACAAAAGTAAAAAGGGGACACCTCTGCACTCTGATTCAATGTGACATGAAAAAAATAACTATCCAGGTATAATATTTTTAATTGAAAATATAATAAGTAAATTTACATGAATAAAAAGTAAACAAAAAACCCTAGTTTTGAAAACCAAAACCCACACAGAATATAACAATACAAGTAACTCACCCGCATACCTGATGGGAAAAAACTCGGGCCATAATTATGTCATTATAGCGAGACAAAACACGTGCAATGTCACGTGTTTCCTCCCGCTTACCCATTTGGATATCATCAGGTCCTAAATATATAGCATGACCACCTAACAATGTAAATCCAGTCTCAAATGAAACCCGTGTTCTCATGGATGGTTTAGTAAAGATCATGGACATTGTCTTCCCCTTGAACGGTAAGAAGCTCCTGTCTCCTGAATTTAGTATAGCCTTCACCTCAATGGCTCGATCCAAGATCTTCAAAATAGTATTCTTATCAAAATCATTTATATGGAGAAAATCCTTCAGGTCAGCTTTTTCTGCAGAGCCAGGACAACATTAAAAATAACAATAATAAGAAAAACATTACAGTTGGTGGTTAGCTTTCATTCAAATACCACAAAGGCTGTTCAATTTCTAGAAAGAGTTGAAATGTGTTGCTAGAGTGCAACAAATTCATAACCAAATAACTTATCTAAAAGAAAAGTGCCCTTCTCTGAACCAAAATAACCAGGCATCAGCTCTTGAGAAATTATGAATGTTGTGAATCATATAGCAAACATATTAATAACATTCATTGGAAACATTAGAATAGTAATAATTTAAATTGTGTAATCTGTTGAAAGTTGCATGCATTCACAGGCAGTTTTTTTGGCCAAAAAATTAGTTTTACTCGAAAAAAAAATTGTTAGTTCATGGATTGATGCACATAACAAAACTCTTGCGTCATACATAACTTCCAAACCACAACACAGTTTGATTAATACCGAACTCAAATTATCATGTTAGCACTTCCACATTCCCAAAGACGATTAAAAGATTGCTTCTATTATGAGCCATACTATATCTAATGAGGTTTTCAGCTACTGATCGGTAATTTTAACCTAACACAAACAGGTATAATAGACACGAAGAGTGTATAAATAATCATGTGATGAGGCACTCCATGATGAATGTCGTTTAGTATCTTCATATAAAGCTTGTAACTCAGACAGAGAGTTTAGCCATAACTTCAACAGCAAACACAACCCTCCCCGCACTTGTGTAGAACTTTTAAACACTTATGACAAGCATTCTCACATATATTGCAGCAATCCAAAATCCGTGCACATAAATGAAAGTCCAGCACATCTAGAAAAGTTGTTTTAGCTATTGCAATAAGTATTGCACAAGTTTAAACAAAATAAGAGAGTTCCTAAAACCCTAGGACGATGAGATTTACACATACATAAGATTATAAAATAAGTGATAATCAAGCAATGCAACCGGGGAAGTTATTGAGATGGACATAAAGCAGTTGAGGAAGAAGAGTACCTCTACCACTGACCGATGACTCAGCCGAAACAGCGGAAGAGGTCTGGCTCTGGCATGATATTTTGAGGCGAAATGCCGGAGAACTCACCGGAGAAAAAATCGTAGTGCCAGAGAAACGAGCGCATTGACGGAGATTCTGACCGGAGAGAGAGGGAAATGCAGAGGATCGAGCAGTTTGATCAAATCGCACAGCACAGTGACAAGAAGCAGCAGCAGCAGCCATTTTGGTGTGAGCAGGCAGAGCGTTGAGGTTGGTAACAGTGGCTTTGTGGTTTGCTGTTTGGGGTTTGATTTATATATGGCTAGGTACTTTGCGTGAAGTGAAATACCCTCGCCTTCCCAAGTAATTTCACTTGCGTGACAGAATTTTTTATTTGCTGGCAATATTTTATTTTATTTTTTGGCCAGTTATTTGTTGGCAACATGACACCTGGGATAAGCATCATAGCAGGCAACAAAGTGCGTGTAAGTCAGCAGATTTCGTGAAGGAGGTAGCCCCTGTGACATTACATATCTGTCCTCGTGTGGATGCAGATACTAGGATATGAGTTTATCCCCATTTGGCCAGTCATGCAAGGCAACGCATATTTCGGTTGGCAACAGCCAAAGTTAAACTTGTGATTTTTTTTAAAAAAAAAAATCACACAAAAATGCCCAGGGTTCTAAATTAGAGTGAAGGCATCAATTAAAAATTTTAAAATATTATAAATTTATTTATTTTTCTTTTTTTTTTATATGTGTGTAAATTTTCTGTACTTCATTTAGCATTCTTTATACTCAACATTTTTGGTAAGTTCTAAAAGTTTTAATTTACATATATGTAAATTTTTTTTATTACACTGCATCCGCTCTCATGCTTTAGTTGGGTCATAGGCAATGCATCCTGGCCACGCAGAATCGGGTGAATTACTAGTAGCACCATCCCACTATCATTTTGAGATACCAGGGAGGCCACAAAAATCAATTACATAGTACAACCATGTCCATTTCCACTCGACATCGCTTGTAGTGCCGGGATTATAAGTAGTTGTGTCGGTGTCAGGTGTAGATACACAAAATGAGATCTAAATCGATCAATTGGCTAAATTTATTTAAGGATCTATTTTATATAATTAATTTCCACATGACATGATCGATGTATTTTGTTTCAAGATTGCTTCAATCATCAGATACACTTCTTTCTCACAAACTTGTCCGCAAAGATTGAAAGCGTTGCGGGGCATACACTGGGAGTTGGGAGACATGAGGGCTAACAAAGGTGAATGACTGCCTAAAAACGACACGCGCGCCGACTACAATTTCTTCATCCATTATTTGATTTGATCTCATCAAACCGACGTACCGTTTTTGAACGGTGATGAACCGACTTCCCCTGTTATAGTTTCCCCCCTGTAATCTCGAAAGCGAAACTTCCAGGAACCCAACAATAGTCCAATACACTATTCCCTACTAATAACGTAAACCCATTCGAGAACCAAAGAGATATATATATATATATATATGATGGTGTGGATGTGGAATTAATGTTTTTAATGCTCAAATAAAAAAAAAGTAAAAATAGTAGTAATCACAGCATCATTGCATGATATATGTCGTACGACGCGATTTACGTATCATGAACAAAATCGTGTTATAGATATTGAAAAAAAAAATCATATTATATCAAGCAAATAAAAGAGAAGTAGCTTCACATGTCCGAAGCAAATCCATCCAAAGTAAAATGGATTTTCGGCGCCGGATATGAAGGTGGTAGGTTTTGTGTTGGCCAATGCCATAACTCCAAGTCGGTGCTGCTGACCATACGATGTTTCTTTTAAGGTTATAAACCTCATCAAGATTAATTTACTTAGTCCCTTAATTTTATAAACTATTTTTTAACCTGATTGGTTAACAGTGATTAACATGAGAGAACTATTGTTTGAGATGAGTGGTGTTAAAGGTTATCTGATAACTCAAGTGATGCTTCAATTAAGGATAAGGTTTACGTCGCAGTAATTAAAAAAAAAAAGAAGAAGAAGATATGGCTAAATCTAAATCATGATATGACATGAATATATAATGGAGACGGAAGCCCGAGAAGGAAGACATAGCACGAGTGGGTGGGAGATTGGATTGAGAGTCACATGCACTGCCTCCAAATTTTTAATGAAGGGGGTCAATCTCACCCTCTTTCGTCTCCTTCACACCTAACACACCCTCACGAGGCCATGATGTCCTCCTCACTTCAGAAGCCATCACTCATCTTTTTACCAAATCCCACAACTTGGCGTTCAATATATCATTATATCACACTTGCATCATCTCTTTACAGTGACTCATGTAAATATGCAAACCTCCAAGTTCAGGTAACGTTTCCGTTGACAGCTTGCTGTTTTT
>QFDD01004313.1:0-13014 GCA_006871305.1 Vachellia collinsii | reverse complement strand
TATATATATATATATATATATATATTCTATGAGATTATAAATTTAAAGTAGATTACAGAGAGCACTCGTGCGAGACTCAGATATTTTAACACTCTTGGGCCAATAAAGTGGAGATCGATCGATCAGGCTATATAAATATATTATTCTCAGGGATTTGGTTCTGAAAGTAATTAAAGTGGAGAGATAGATGAGGGCATCAAGTAAAGGCGAGAATATATACAGAGAGAAGGCTAAAGGCTATATGTATAGACTTGAGAGATCAAAATAAGCATCAATGATTCCAGTGAAGGCAACGTTAATGACAGAATAAAGTGAAGTTTTAGACTTTATTCTGTTGATAGGTTTGCTTTAAGGCTCATCGGAAACTACTGGGTCCTCTCTTCAATTCAGTATTATCGGCCCCTTTGAAAAGGATGGCTCACAAAAAGAAACGACTCTGATATCTAATACACCAACTTGAGACTGTCCGCCAATAGCTTTCGGTGATAGCATTCATTTATATGGACTCACAAAATTATGATAATGATAGTAATTAATAATGACAATACCTATTTTATCTTTCTTTTTTTCTTTTCTGAATCACTCCGTCTTTTTCGAGACACACACACACACACAATATCGGCTGCTCATGAAAGAGGTAGAATAGTGTAGAACCAATAGCCATTATAGGACCATTTATTTGGCACATTGTATCTGAGGTCAGATAGATTGAAGTTTGATGTGTAAGGCTCGATAAACTTTTAATACCACTAATCAAGAATGCTTTGGTGCGGCATAGTACAAGATAATATACCGTATAGATAAATATAGTACCCTATATTTAGTTTATATTTTTGTATACAAAATTTTTATCCTTGTTAATATTTTAAGTGTGTATAATTAATGAGAACTGTTTATGCCAAGATATCAAAAGTTGATGGTTAATTACAAGCCTTTATAAATTGAAAGGAGGGGGGGCTTATTTACTTTATTTATAGTCATGATTAGAAGGAGAGAAAAATGACAGCTTTTGTTATTGTAGGCGCTCCGGAACTGGTCCACGCAGATAAAGAGGAGAAGATGATGTGTGGGTGTGTTGTCGGTTATAAACATTGGAACATATATAGGCAGCAGTAATTAAGGTTCCAACTAAATTGGTACCATAATATTAATTCCTAATTATTGGCACCGCCCACCCAATTGAACAAGCCAAAGCCTGAGACTGATCATTTGATCAGAGACACAAAATCAGGACAGAACATGAAACCAAATAAAGTTGTATGGTCCTACATTATACTTCCATCTTCCATCTGTCTCCCTCCTCAACCGAAAGGATTATGTATTTTGTTTGAGTGTGTGTGTGTATATTGGTGCCCCCCCCCCACACACACACACAAACTCTCTCTCTCTCTCTCTCCCCCCCTCCAGGAGTTGTTATCTGCCTTCGTGGCTGTGAAATCCAAATCCAACATTACAGATCTGTTTAGATTAGTGGTGAAACTTATTTTTCTAATTTAACTTACAGTTTATGAAGTAAATATGTGAGAAGAGTTTTTTTTCGATTTATGTAAATGTGATTTTACAGAACTATGGCAAATATGGCATTACCAATATTTTCAGTATGATTGGTGATTTGGTCAAAAGCAAATTGCCTGTGAAGCCAGTCTTCAAGTCCTTTCCATGGCCCCAACTGCAAAAAAGGGGGGGGGGGAAGAAAAGGAGAATTCCAGATTCTTCTCTTCCTTTGACAGACGCAGAGCCTTGATTTCAAATTTATCTGCTATATTTAGAGGGATTGAATCTAACAGAAATTACTAACCTTTATACGGATTGAATCCTCATTCTGAGAAATCACATTAAGGATCCAAATCTTTATAGTATCTACTTTTAGTCCACCCAGTATCTTAAATATTGTTGTCTCGAATAGAAAAAATACATGTCATTAGGGGGAAAAAAGTCTCTCGTTTAGATCAGATACTATTTATCAGGAGAACCTGTGTATTTGAATCTTTAAATGTGTCCTGGCCTAAGGAATCACTGTTGTGAATATATACTTCAGTTTGATGATCCCTCTCGAATATGTGACTTGTACTGAGTAAAGGATCCGTCCCCTGATCTTGACCCAGAGGCAAAGCCCAAAGAAACAATGCCTCATTAGATCCAAAATTAGTAGGCCTTGCATTTCAACTTGGAGCCTCTGGATGACATTTTTGTTTTTGTTTCTGTTCAAGAAAACGTCGCAACATATCACAAGCTAATATTTTTCTCAATTTACAACTTGTTTCCTTTTAATAAATTTTTTTGAGTTTGAGTCTTTAAGTATAAAATAAATTGTTACCGAAAGAGTTTTACATTTATACGGCCTAGCACAGTTAGATTAAGATTAATGAGGTTAAACGTGACTTTAAAAAACCATTTGATCTTACAAAAAGGGAGAAATTGTCTTGTGTGGATTTTTCATTTAATTACTTAATTATTTTTAATATGTGATTTAATTTTCAGTACATACATGCATGCATGCATATTTCTTGGGTCTAAGTAAGTAGTAATCTTACGCGTAAGGTACGTCTATTGATATCTTTTCTTGCAACTAAGGCTGAGTATGTATTTTCAGTCTCAATCAAAAGTCACTAATATTATTTACATTAATTAGTGAGATTAACAGTGCCCATGGGAGATTAATTATTAATTTATATGACTGTTTTGTGTAGTTGAGGGCAACATCATGGTCAGACAAATACTGGCCTCTAAAATAGATTATTACAAAATTGAAGGGCCAAACCATTATATATTGATTACATTTCGGCTTAATGAAGCTTAGCTCGATCCTTCTCCTATAATTACTACATTGCACGCAGGTGGCTATATTAACTTTGGAAAGGGATTAAACATAAATCAAGACGAGAAGCTTAATCTATACTCTATATTGCTCTCTGTTATACAGTTTTACTTTCATAACACTCCTCTTTATTGGTTAAAACAAATCAAAACAAAGAATGAAGTAAATGTTGCCCAAATTAATTATCCAAAGCATTCAAAATCAGTAATTTTAAATCAAAGTTTTTGTCCCTTAATTAAACCGATCAGCAGCGTTTTAGGGTGAGAAAATCTGAGATGCCTTCATAATGGGAAAAGGGGAAAATGAAGGAGAGATATAGGGACAGGTTCATATTTATATATATATATATATATGTGTGTGGTGATGATGATGAAACCCTTTTGTTGAATATATACCACTCTCTAGAAATATCGTTGATTATTCCTCTTCAATTGACTTTATTCCCTCTGGCATATATGCTTAATTAAATCAATAAGTGAGCTTCATCATGCTAACCCTCACATCGATATCATCACACACCAACAAAAACATAACCAAAATTAATAATTATATTTGTGGGCCATTCCCCTCTCAATATGATGCTGCATTCATATATATATATATATATATTTATATATATCCTTTAATTATATTGCTCTTGTCTGAGTGCAAAAATTATGTGAACTCACCACCCCTCTAATCCTATGACTTGACGACTTGACCCCTTCCTTAATTGCCAAGGCATTATGATATTATTTTGTGGAGCTGAGTTATATATATATATTTTCATTTTTAAAACTAATTTCCTCACTCATTATTCTAGGGCTACTCTCTACCCATAATTATAAGCTCAAGATCAAAATCGTAGGCATGCAAATTCCACTTCATCACCTGACTTATGGGCGCATATATATATAGTTATCATCGGAAAACAAAAGTTAACTCATGTGCATATATTCATTTTGCCGTGACCTTTATGTATCTATATAATATCTTGTAAGCAATAAAAGGATGATTTAGAGATGATCTAATTAACTTTGCGTATAATCCATGTACATATATATATATATAAATGACAATTATATTCTGTATCTGAAGCTTATTGAAGCCTCTTGCTTGGGGCGTAAGCTAATATAGAGCCCTGGTTTGCATTGCAACTTGCACGGGCACACAGCTCGATCGGAGGAAATTAAGTACTCAGACAAAGGAAGAGGGCAGGCCAAGACCAGGTCATCATGACGTGGACCAATGAAGAAGGCGTAGTGGGCACTCGTGGGCCCAGCACTCCACCACCTCACATCCTTAAAAGCCTCACTCCTCGGAACTATTCAAAAGCGATCAGACAAATTAAAACCTTCTAAGCCATAGCGTTCCTTAACCCACCGTACGAGGTCTATCGACCTCCGCACAACCCCAACATTCAGGGGCTGTGCTCGGGGTCTCTAACGCCCACGCCCATGTCAGAACCCCACGCGCCGCCACCACGGATTGGTGCTGAGCCTGCTGCAGTGGCGCCACTGTACAAGCAGCGATCGTGGTCGCCCGACGCGTTTCGCGACGAGGCATGGCTTCGACGGAAAGGGAACTGGAAGAATCGGCGGAGCAAGAGCGTGACGGACGAGGACGTGGACGAGCTCAAGGCCTGCATCGAACTGGGTTTCGGATTCGGGTCTTCACGGGAAGTTGAATTGGATCAGCGGCTGTCCGATACTCTACCCGCTCTTGAACTCTACTACGTGGTCAACGAGAACTACAACAAGTCAACGACGCCGCCTTCAGATTCGGGCACTCCCTCTCCGGTGGGCAGCCCCCACACCAGCATATACGCTCGAGGTATACACAACACCGTACACATCATCTTTCTTGCGTATCATACTTCAATTTCTGATTATTAATATGGTTGTGGATGACGGTGACGATGATGAAGGGGATAATCCACAAAGGGTGAAGTTAAGGTTGAGGCAGTGGGCTCAGGTGGTTGCTTGTGCGGTGCGTCAAAGTTGATATAAGAATAATGAAGCAGAGAAGGAGGACTCTAAAGTAGCCACACACAATATAAACCTCTTTTTGACAATGATCCTCCACCAATCACGGGCTTCTATTAACTACCCCGTTGTCTGTATATCCCGACTTTTTTTAATTATACCACTAATTATTAGTTGCCAATGTGGAGCTGTCGGCAGTTTCTACTTTACAATTAATACCTTCGTGTGTGTTTGCTTGTTTCATCATCACTATATGTTCTACTTCTATATGTGTGTGTGGTTTAAGGTAGGCGTAATTAAGGCTTTAGTACTGGACTATTATTGTGACCCCCCTTCTCTAAGTTTGCAATTAATTGGGAAATAAATGAACAAGTCTAGAACAAGCTTTCCAGACCTCCGGTTTTGAATATAATACCTTGTGGTATTATTGTTAACTAGCTAGCTACAAACATAAACTTATACTTCTCCAAGTCACTACCAAAATCATGCAAAATAAATCAGGGGTTAAAATTAGTTAAAAGCAATATAATCTCTTTTTTTTTCAAACATACCCTTATTTATGAATTTGGTGAGAGATAATGAGTAGAAAGAGATAAGAGATATATACTTAATTGAGAGTAAAGATAGAAAATGCACATTAAATTGTTAGATAAAGCAAAATTGTTACTCATTTATAGAATTGGGGAAAGTTTTTGTTTTTATTTTTTTTTTGCTAAACCATATGTATCCTTCTATTTGAGACAATCATATTTGAAGCATTGTTGGGTACTAAATACGGACACACTTCTCAAAAAAGATTCACACTTTAATTTATCATATATTCTGAGGGGTAAGTTTTGTCAGTTAGGTTGATTCCCATTGGTAGCGTGGACAATATTTAGAATGAAGTGGAGTATTTTTGTTTCGGATCAGACATAGTTGGGCCATCACTCTAATTAAGTAGAGAATATTGCGATGCCTAGCCGACCAACTTTGCTTCTTGACAAGTCTCTAGAAGGGCACATGTTAAAAAAAGTTTCAATGCCTGGAGCTCTTGGTAAAAAAAAAAAAAAAACAAAAGAAAACAAACTCATGACAAAATCATTTCTCACGAATTGCACCTTCACAGAACGGAATTTATGTGAGAAAAAAATTAAAAGTACATTATAATATAGAATTTAATTGAGGAAAAAATTAAAACTAAATTTCGTTCTCGCGAAATTAAAAACAATGGCTCCGATCACTAGTATAGTGTAATTTGTTCATTGTAAAAAAATTACATTTTGTTCATTGTAAAATATTCATTTTACAAACTCAAAAAAAATTAAATAAATAATATTTTCAATGCAATACAAGTAACATCCTTCAAAAAGGAATTGAAATTGACCAGTGGTGTCAAAGCTCCAGTGGGTCGCTACATAAAAATGACATTTTAAAAATTTGTATTATTTTTAAGGCATTTAGCTACAACTTTTATTTCAGAGAAACTAATGGAAATGTTTGTTTTGAATAACTAACATAAACACATTAAAAATGGGGGAAAAACAGAGAATGAGAGATTGGCATATACAGCGAGTTGTTCAATATCGGACGCTGATTTTCTCGAACCTCTCACAATTTATTTTTTAAAAATAAAAAAAGAATAGTTTATTTGGCCTTTGGGACCGACTAGGGTTGAGGAAGGCTCATGCTCTAATAAAGGTACTTATAAATTAAGTATCCTCTAAAATAATTACGATAAAGAAGGACACGTACCCAAAAACATTATGTTAAAGAAAAGGACAAGTGCTAAAGATTTAACAACTAATAAAAGAAAAACAAACTTGGGAGAATTTTTTCTCTCTAAAGCTTGAATTGGGATTGGTGCAGTTGGAGCAAGGCGCCGCAAGGTATAGAACAAGTGGGTTGTGTGTTCAAATTGCTCGGAAATTTCAACGCTCATATATATATATATAGATATATATATGTTGTCACTATTGAATTCTTTTTTTTTTGATACAAAATTGGAAGCTTCTTCAACATATTATTAACATTTTGTATTTGTCAGCTTCATACCACTCTCCTTCTCTTTATTATTTGCTAATGCAACTTGCTTTGGCTTTGGCACATATATCCTCCCACATTTTCTACTCCTACTCTTTCATTCATTGAAGAATCTCATTGTACACCACCAACTAGTTAATATATATATATATATATATGTCACTCTTTTTTTTTTTTTCTCGAGAGATTGTGTGTGTTGTTTAAAATTTCATTATTTAATAGTTTTGTTGATGAGAGATTGAATGGGACGGCAAATGACTGAACTTCGATTGCTCACAGAAAAAACCCAACACGTTTTCTTCTTGTATGTGCCAATCAATAAGTGCTCATTTGGATTAGTAATGGAGAATTGATTTTACGTTGTACAAAGTAAATATGTGCCTAATGGAGGTTTTATATAACTTTTAAAGTGTAAAAAAGATTGAAGAATGATTCTGGAGAAATCCAAATAAATGATATAATTTTTCAACAAGTCAAGCAATTTTAATTTCACAGGCAAGTAGATGGTGGCAAAAAGGAATTAGTATTGTTTAGCTTAGCTTACTATTAATCACCCCCAGTAATCCTTAACATTTGTTTAATTGAATCACGTGGATTATAATAATAATTTAAAGCTAGTTAATTACCTTTGTGTTTTTTTTCAAAAAAGACGACATCTTTTCAAAACTGTCATTCTTACAGAGTGGGTAGGTTTCATTTTCTAAAACACTTTGGAATAAATTACATATACGAGTAGTTTTGGTAATACATCATAAATATTATATTGTGATTTAAAATACGACGTATATTTATGACAAACTAAAAAGGTTTTATATTTACGACTGACTTGAGTGAAAATATTTTCATTAAAACTAATTTTAGACGGAAAAAGAAAAGGTAATAAAATTGTTTCCATTAAAATTTTTAAAATCGATTCATCATTAAAAAAATGCTAAAGCATTTGTCATTTTAGACAAGTCAAACTAATGAACAACAATAGTTCGGCGGTGGATGGTGGAAGGGCTGGCTCGTGGCTTAATTTAAGAAGAAACTTTTGCACTAAGTTGGTGATACCGAAACAGTACATGATTCAAGAAAACATTTGATAATAGTATTTACAAAAAAATGAAACTCATTTGCTAAGTGTCTCAATTTCTTAAGCTTTTATCTGACCAAAAAGAAATTTCTAAAGATTTTATGGAATATGATGAATTAATGATACTGTATAATGAATATTGCTTGGGGTAATTGTCATATTGATAATTATGCTGCTTAATGTGATATATTAGTGTATATATGAAACTTGGGAATACAGAATAATAATGACCATATCTAGCTAGACCGAGGTGGTGGTTGGAATTAGGCCAATATCATGGTGAGGGGAATTTGGAAAATTGAATGGGTGTAATCTAATTGGGTTGATTGGAATCACATTTTTCCATTTGTGAAGAAGACATTATCCAAACGTTTCGTTTATATATAATGTTTTTATAGTGATTTATTATATTGCCACAATTCAATACATTTGACAATATGATATTTAAATTCAATGTATTCCCACTTTATGTTTCCACCGTCCTCGATCCATTTTTCACCATTTTCTCTTTTAAACCCTTATTCGTATGGCAGAGAAGATTTAAAATGGAAAGAAAGCAACGTAGAGTTGATAACATAAACAAGCCTCTTGAGTCTTTGTAAAAATGTACTTGGAACAGGGCGTATGACATATCACATAGTATATATAGCGACAAAGAAAAAAAAATGACACAAAAAATACAATAAATTTTTCTGTTTTTTATAAACAAAAGTAATTACCCTTATGTTTTAAATATAGAGATATCTCAAGAAGTTTATTTTTTTTTTTTATAAATTTGACTGATGAATGACGTTACTCGACTTGTAAATATGTAAGTTTAACTTAAAAATATAAATATAACTTTTTATGAGAGCTCTCTATATTTGGCTTTCTAATTACTTGGGAACAAAGAATCATTTTCTTTGTTTTATTTGATTTCATTGTTTTTACTCTTCATGATATCAGCTCAATTCAGATTCTCTAGGTTGGCACATTAAAATAAGAAAGATAACTTTTATGTAAATCATCATGTTAGTTCACCAACTCCTTGTGCCATATACATGCCCTCTTTAGCGTGTTTTTTTTATTTGTAATTTGAAAATAATTTTTTATATAATTAGTTTACGGATTAAAAGACTATTATTTTAGTATTGCTTTGTATATAGGTCGCTTTGCTTAGGACGAATTAAGCCTCCAAAAACAGAATAAATTACGAAATTGATCGACTGAGAAAGCATTTAAATCATAGGATTGGTATTGGGCGGTGTTCACTCACACTAATTAATTAAATATTACAAAACTTATGTGATGAGAGAGAAAAATATGAAAGATGATTAAGTAGATAACATATATAACTGGATCGAGTGTTCATCCTCAAACTTGCTACAATCACTTCTATAGTTGAACGTGCATTCACCGTAATATAAAGAGAATAATTATTAGTAAGTGGAAGGATGAGAAAGGTGTTGGAAATGAATTTTTTTTTTCTGCCAAGGAGTACAAGGCGAGTTCATTAAAGGAAAACACCGACTAGAAAGTAAAGATAAACTTAACTAGTACCATCCAAATCAAACTAGCATCCAAGTAAAGTTAATCGTATATATTTGGAAATGAACTGTTGCAACCGCACGTAAAGAAGGTTTAGCAATCCTATGAATTCTCAGGACATGATACATTCAATAAAGCTTGAGCGAGTCAAATGTGTTTTAAAGAATGGCAGATAGAGAAGAAGGAAGAAATGTGATAATGGAAGAAAAATAAGAACAAGGACAAAAATAAAGAGAATGGATAACGACGAATGGAAGCAAATGAAGAAATGGCAAATGGGAGCGTTAGGTGGAAGAAGCAAAGAAAAACCCTCCTTACCCACTCTCTCTCTCTCTCTCTCTCTCTCCCATTTTTCCACTTTCTCCTCATAACCCCACGCCTCCTTCTCACTCCTCCAACAGCACTTCCCATTCCTTTCACTACCCCATGCGAAGCTTCCTACCATTTCATATTCCTCTCTCTCTCTCTCTCTCTATTAATTCAGAGACGCGATTCAAAATTTGGACAATTTTCTCCGCTAATTATTAATTCGTTCTGGTGCTGCTCAATATTTCTAGAACCTACGTCAGCCTGTCCCGTTGGGATCTATATATATAAAAAGAGTAGTCTCGTGCAAGATTGGAGAAGGCACCATATTTAGTCCCATCTCTCTGTATCTACGGTTCTTTGATTCCGTCGTCGTCGGAGTTATGGTATATTTTGTCCCTCCCTCTCCAATTCTCCTCCTGCCCTGGATCCATGGATTCTGATCATCGCAGAAAGCCTTCCGATCACTTACTTCACTCTCGATTCTTCCTCTTTGGCTTCTATTGCTGGGATTGGGAATTCTTGACCGCTCTTCTCCTCTTTAGTTGTTCTTCCTAATCAATATATATATATATATATGATTCCCGATTATTCCTGGCCCTTAATTCCTTGATTCTACCTCCTTTTTTAATTTTTTTGCCCTCTGTATACTGCATCGTCGGATCAATCCGAAGTTCCAGATAGCTAGCTAGTTGCTAGGGATTTGTTATTTGGTTTGGAATAAGAGAGACGCGCGGATCGAGGGGATCGGAAATGACGACGCAGCGGTCGGCCCCGGCGCCGTTTCTGTCGAAGACGTACCAATTGGTGGAGGATGAGCGAACCAACGACGTGATATCGTGGAGCGAAAGCGGCGAAACATTCGTGGTGTGGAAGCAGGCGGATTTCGCCAAGGATTTGCTTCCCAACTATTTCAAGCACAACAATTTCTCCAGCTTCGTTCGTCAGCTCAACACCTACGTACGTCCCTCCCCTCCTCCCTCCTCTTCATTTAGATCATTAATAGCTTGTTCTGCAATAAACGATATGACGTCCGGTTTCAAAAAGACTTAACCACGGCGATCATTTATATAACTGTAAGTTTGTTTTATTCCAAGTTCGATTAATCGGGATTGTAGGGGGAGGCTTTCCGCTTCGGCATCCTCCTCCATATTCTGTGTGTTGGATTCCATTTTCGGCAGGCTAGCCAGTCAAAGTAAGATCGATTAATTAAGTAACGAGAGAAAAAGAAGAATTCTCTGTGATCATGTGTGCGGGTGGAGAAACACGTGTCGCGCTGTGCCGTTCGTTTCTGTTAGGTGGTGGGGTTGGAATTTTCATTTCCTCTCAAACTTTTGTTTTTAGTTTTTTGGAGTCGGTATCTGTCAACCTTTTTACACCTTAAGATTTCCTTCATTTTTTGTAAAATGATTTTAATCTCATCATAAATTTAACGTACTTCAAAATAATTTTTTTAAAAAAGGCTACAAATACGTGTGATTTGTTTATTATGATGCAATTCTGACGTCACTCTGGCGCTAGATAATTAGTGGTGCATGTGAAGAAGGAAAAAAAATGAGTAGATACGGATGCATCTCATTCTGTAGCAAATAAAAATTTGTGTCTTCATCTTCCATGATGGCTGCTCTATTTCTTTCTAGAGGTAGCTGCGCTGCGCAATTTCATACCTAACTCGCAGAAGCACGTGCAAGGGGTAATTAGCGCATGCGTCGTTTTTCTGCAATTCAAAAGTCTCTCCAAGTTGTTGACCTTGTCTGATCACACAGAAAAAGTCTCCAACTTGGAACCACGAATAATCTCATCTAATTCACGACTACGACTATGATTTAAAAAGACAAAAGCATTAAGCAATCAATCATGGACTTTAATATATGTAGAGTTTGAGAGCTATTATATGTTAATACTATATTTTATGCTACTGATGATCGTGTTTGTTTCTCAGGGCTTCCGGAAGATAGTCCCCGACAAATGGGAATTCGCGAACGAATATTTCAAGCGAGGACGCAAGGAGCTGCTCTCCGAGATCAAACGCCGGAAGACTCTCGCGCAGCCGTCCGCGCAGGCCTCCGGGAAGTCCGGAAGCGGCGGGGGCGGCAACTCCGCTTCGAACTCTGGGGCCGGCGACGACGTGGGGTCGACCTCCACTTCGTCGATGGATTCGAAGACGAAGACCGCGCCAGCAGAGTACGCAGAGCTGTCGGGAGAGAATGAGAAACTGAGGAAAGACAACGAAATGCTGAGCTGGGAGCTGGCGGAGGCGAAGAAGCAGTGTGAGGAGCTGGTGGGTTTTCTGAGGGAGTATCTGAAAGTGGGGCCTGATCAGATAAATGGTATAATAAAGCGGCAAGGAACAAGTGGGTCCAGCCGCGAAGAAGAAGAAGGAAAGGTGGTAGGTGAGGGCGGAGAAAGTCTGAAACTCTTTGGGGTTTGGTTGAGGGGCCACAAAGATTGGACGGAGGAGGAGGAAAAGAGGAGGAACAAGGAGCGCAAGAAGAGGGAGCGGGAAGAACGACAAATGGCGTTCGGTGGGCCCCGCACATCGTCATCGAAGCAGCTCAAGACTAGTTCTAGTAGTACCAGTGTGCACTTTGGTGCGTCTCCTGTGAACGTCATGATCAACTGAAGCCCACGCCTGTCCAATCCATCTCAATTACACACACACACACACACCATTCCCTTTCCTTTTCATTTGTCCAGCAAAACAACAGAATTAAAAGGCCAATTAAAGAGAGCATCGATCAATTGGTGTATATATATACTGGTTGCAACGAAGTGATCACTAGTAATAGAAGTAGCGAATGTCATATGTTTGAAGGTTGAAGTTTCTCTGTAAATTTAGTAATAACAAGAATACCTGTTGGCATGGGAAACAAATGATTGTTTGGTCAGCGTGCAGTGTATTATTATGGCTTTTATTACTTGTTCAGTATATTCAATTGTGGCGATTATGCAGGATTAACGGTACGCAGATTGTGGCAATTACTAATTGGAAATACGAAAAACAGCCTTCTTAGTGAATTTGATTCATCAGAGATGTCGCAGAGAATGGAATGTGTGGTTATGGTTCTGTGGAGAGAGGAGAAAAAGTAAGGGGATGATGATGGAGGAGAAAGTAGATGCTCATTAGGATTTTAATAATTAAAGAGAGACCAACCATTTATAAAACAGGGATGGTCGACCAGTCCTTATTAAATTACTACCACAATTATAGAGTCCATTTGCCACAGGTTTAAACCTTGCAAAATAATAATCCAAATCCAAAATATAATAATTAACCAAGTCAATATTTTAAGAAAGCTCTC